>JAKELH010000080.1:0-237454 GCA_021525015.1 Lactarius pseudohatsudake | reverse complement strand
ATAGGAACTCGTCATACCTATCGCGGCCCGTCCTTAATTCGTTGTTGAGCCATCCCAGGAAGCTCAGCGTCCAGTTGCTGACCATTGGTCCTTTGATGAATCCGAGGAATAGTAAGCATCGTTGGTATACGTTCCGGAAGATCGGGGCATCTGCATTTAATCCCCAGTAAAGGTGCCATTGAGTTAGGAAGGATTCGTACAGTGTTCTGTCCCCCGTGAAAACGGTGGGCTTTTCTCCCTCGAGCTTTCCCTCGCCTGGTTGGGCTCCTCCGGGTGGCCCTCCTCCGGGTGGCCCTCCTCCGGGTGGCCCTCCTCCGGGAGGCCCTCCTCCGGGAGGTCCTCCTCCGGGTGGCCCCCTTCTGGGAGGTCCTCCTCCGAAGTCTCCTGGTCTTCCATAGGGTCGGTGAGGGGGTTGACTTCCTCCTGCTCCCGGCGGAGGATCGGGATGATCTGGTCCCACTGCGCGGAATATCGCTGCTTCGTCGGCGTCCATTCGGTGCCCCGTGGACGGGTTAATAGGTAGGAGGATGGCATTAGCTTCCTCTCTGATACGTCGTACTTCCTCGGTTATGAGCACCTCCTCCTGCGTGAGGGTGACTGCGGCCATTTCTACGGCGGGAGATCGAATGTGGATGGTTTCGGGTTCGTGGATGTGGAGCGACTCAGCTGTTTGGATGACGTCCGCTACTTCGGGTTCGTCTTCTTCTTCTGTTTGACTTTCGTCTTCCCCACTGGTTTCTGAGGGTGCGGGCGTTCTTGGCTCCGAGTTACTGGGTTCTTCTTCTTGTCCGTCGATGTGTCCCCACTGCTCTCTTGTGGGTAAGTTTCGGGCGTCGATGTCGCAATTATAGTTCCGGCCCGCTGGTCGTACCACGTCCCACCGGTTGTCTATGGGGTTCCACGTAACCTCCACCCAGCACGTGTTATCGAAGTTGAACTCAACTGCTCGATATCGGGTTGGTCCCGATGCGAAGTCAACGAAGTATCCGGTGTCTCCTCGGTATTCCCTCCACCTAGCGGCTCCTAAGAATTGTGTGGGTACGTTGCGGTCTCCTCGTCTTTCGAGGGTGTAGGTTCTGAAGTTGGTCCAACGATCTCGAGTTGTGAACGCCACGGTTGAGAGATTCTGGTCTTAATGTAACGCCGCCACTGGCGTGAGTCCGACTTGGACAGCGAGAGGGCGTTGACTACTCAGCGTGAGGACCTAAGTCAGGTCGATATCGGATACACGGCCTTTCTTTGGCACGTGATCTCTGTAAGCACTAGGGCTAAGTCCACTAGGCGTATTCGATGTGCGACTTGCTCTACAAGAGTCAAGCGAAAGAGGAGGCAGACGACTGAGAGGAGAGAAAGGAGTAGGACTGTAATGGCTATTGAAGAAGACCAGAATGGCGTATTCTGGTCTTTGCCCTCCTCTATTTATACATGAGGGGTATGGCTTTAAAGCTCCCCGTGAATCTTGTACTACTAGTGGCGTAAATAGCTCGAACCCTATTGCCGCTATCCTAGTAATGAGTCATGCCACATTGGCATGTGATATCGTACTGCTGACTGATGCGAGAAGTCCATGACCTATTACGACTTACTAAGGGAGTCATCACCGCGTAGTAAGCGTCCACTTCCGTAACTGCAACACACCCCAGCCCGCACTGTACGAGAGCAAGCCAAGCAGGCTCGTTCACAAGAATCAAAAGATGCTTTGCTTGATATCGAAAAGCTACTCACCTCAAAGAAGACCCATTTTATAGCCGGTGCTAATGGGTTGCAGTCAAAACGCGCACGTTCAATCCAAACCTGCCTGCACATGGTTGTCAACAATAAGCGCCACTTAATCAACGCTTCCGAACGTGCCGCTGAAAGCCAGGGCTTTGCTGTGAAATGGGGTGGACGGATGGTGAGGCAGTGGGTCAAGATCTGGATCAAGTCCCGAGAACTCCCGAAATCGAAACGAGGCTGTCATAAGAAAGTCTTCTCGCTGCTGGATGACCCAGAGGTTCAGACTGAGCTCCGTTCTTACATCCGAACAAACAAATGGTCAATGAATCCACGGAAGCTGTCTGACCTCACCAAAAACAAGCTCATTCCAGATGAAGCAAAGAAGTACCTGCACAACGTTGTCGAGACTGAAATGCCCACTGGTTTGAAGAAGTACTTGGAGCTGGAGTTGCTCCCGCGCCTCCAGATGAAAGTTTCAAAGGGGGTTTCTCTCCGAACTGCACGTCGCTGGCTTCACAAAGAAGGGTTCAAATATACGGCACATAAAAAAGGGCTCTACTTTGATGGCCATGAGCGCGAGGATGTAATCGAGTATCGCCAGAATGTGTTCCTTCCTCTGATGCAGGAATACACAAAGCGGTTGGTATTCTTTGAGGTGGGAAATACGGAGAAGGAGGGCGAGTTGAATCCTCCACCAAATCTCTTGACTCGGAAATTGGTCCTCCTTGCTCATGACAAGATGACAGCACAATCGAACGACGATGAAAAGATGTCATGGGTCTTGGATGGGGAGCAGCCACTGAAGAAGAAGGGTGTTGGCCAGGGGTTGCATCAATCAGATGTGATCTGTTCAACGAAGGGTTGGCTGCCAGAAGCGAGTCAGACTTTGGAGTATGGCAAAAATTATGATGGGTATTGGAACGGTGAACTCTTTGTGAAACAAGTTCGTTTCTGGTCTTGATCCAAGTCTTACACAAATTCTGATGATACCGATTGGCCCGATTCACAGCTGGCTGAGAGGATTATACCTGCCTTTGAACGCGCTCATGGTCCATCATATCAAGCACTCATTATGGTGGACAATTCTCAAGGCCATTCAGCATACTCAGTTGATGCACTCCTCACGTCAAGGATGAATATGAAACCCGGTGGCAAGCAGGCAAAGATGCGAGATGGGTGGCACGTGCAAAATAGTGTGCAAGTGGCCCAGAAGATGTGTTTCCCATCTGACCATGCCGAATTCCCTGGTGAGCCAAAGGGGATGCGACAGGTGCTCATGGAGCGAGGCTTATGGAGGGACAAGCTTGTGATGAAATGTGGGTCACGGTCCAAGAAACGAGATACTGGGCCTGAGCCAGTAGCCAAGTGCCGAAGTGGGGTGACTGACTGCTGTGCAAAGCGCATCCTTGACTCGCAGCCCGATTTTATGGAGCAGAAGTCACTTGTCCAAGAGGTCATTGAAAAAGCGGGTCACCTTTGCATCTTCCTTCCAAAATTTCACTGTGAACTCAACTTTATCGAGTTCTTTTGGGGCGCAGTCAAGCAATATCTTCGGGAACACTGTGATTACACTTTTGAGACATTGAAGGAAAACATGCCAAAAGCACTTGCATCAGTATCAATTGGGACTATCCGGAAATGGGAGCATCGGATGAAGAGGTGGATGGAGGCATATCAAGGTGGACTGGATGCAAAACGAGCTCAATTCCAGGTCAAAACATTCAGTTCACGGCGCTACACATCACATCGAAGGATCCCTGAGCGGGTTGCAGCCCATTTTGACACATAGTTACCTTATTTGGTTGTAGGTGGCGGAATTGACTTGTCAAAAAAAAACATCTCCCTCAGTTTTGAGTATTTCGACAAACCGCTTTAGGGATTTATTCCTCTCATCAAAACAAGTACTTTGGCTAAAGGAATAAGCAACCTGACTTTTTTTCCAGGAGTAATCCTGGTTGTACATAAGTGGTGGCCTTATATCGCACTGCACCATAGATGTTGACTCCCTCAAAAACAGGGTCGATCAGAATGATTATGGTCGCCCTGGCGATAACGACGACAGCCCAGCCGCACAGAAGTAGTGACGACACAACCACACCCATTACTCAATGACCGCAAGGTGACGACAAAGCATCAGCAATCCATGATCCTCTATGTAGTGCTACGGTAGCGCTACAGTAGCTCCATAGCATCTGTAGCAGCATAGCAACGTTTATGTTGTATGTAGTTCTACTGTAGTTCTACTGTAGTTCTACTGTAGTTCTACTGTAGTACCAGGCCTACTACCATAGCCTTACTGTAGTCTACCATAATTTCATAGTCAGTTCTCAGTCAGACAATATTCATGCAGAATAAAGGTTAAATATATATATTTATGAGTATACACAACTACAAATACAACAATACACTATGGGAGCCAGATGCCGCAGCGACAGGGTGGTGGAGTGGCAATAGTGTTGAGGTGGCAGTGGCGCCGTGGCGGGGCGCGCGTGGCGGGCCGGCGTGTGGTGGAACGCAGGGCGTGGCAGTGAGGGCCGAGTCGGGACGGCGCCGGTCGGCGTGGTTGAGGCGTGCGGTGTTGGTGGGGGTCGTAGCGGATCGGAGTGGCGGTGGCGACCATGTCGGGGCAGCGGCAGTGGCAGAGTCCTGTACCAGTTGAGATGAGAAAGACAAAAAGAAAAAAGAAATAGAGAACTTATCTGAGCGGCGCCGACGTGGCAGTAGCGGCCACGGCGCCAGTGTACGTGGCGCCGTCGCGTGCCTGTCGAGGTGGGGCCGGGGTGCCGGTTGATGTCGCCGAGGTGGGTGGCGGCGCAGACGCGGTGGTGACGAGTGGGAATGGCGTTGTGTTGGGGCGGGGCCGGGTTAGCGCTGTCGAGGTGGCGGCGGCGGCGGCGTTGTGGCGGTCGAGGTAGTGATAGCGGTCGTGACGAGGCGGTCGAGGCGGTGGTAGGGGTCGTGACGAGACGGCCGCGTCGTGGCAACCGCTGAGTTGCTGGGTGGAGGCGGGGGTGGCAGCCGTGTCGAAGCGGCGGCGGCGTAGCGACGTCGAGGTGCGGACGACGGCCGCGTCGAGACGGCGGGGTCTTAAGGGGTGGTGAGGTGGCAGGTGCGGGTGCGGCGGTTTTGAGGTGACGACGGAGTTGCTGCGCCTGGGTAGAACGTGAGGATGAGAAAGAAAAAGAACAAACAGCTCACCTTAGAACAAGAGCCGCGAGACGGCGGCAGTGCATACGGGTGAGGTGGGGGCGCCGAGGTGGTCTGATGACGTGTCCTGCGACCGCCCGATCAGAGGTAAAGGATATATATAAAAATTTACTCAGCTGTGGCTGCGAGATTGTGAGGATGGGTGCAACTTGAAGGCGAGGAAGGAAGGGGAGGAAGGGTGGGTTCGAGTTCGAACAAGTTACGTCTGAATCGGCCAAGTGGCGCACTTCCCCACGCCACAAATTAAACTTCCGCCCGGAAGTCGCCCGTGGTCCACACCAATTTTTTTCTAAGTCAATCTAGTGTTGCTGCCAGGGCTGAGCCGATGTTCTGATATCTCAGGAAATAAAATAGATAACATTTTGAAAATATTTAGGGAGTTAGATCAGATCAGGAGCCAAGGGGTCCTCTGCCAACCCTAAGTGATCTGATCAGTAGTTTCCAACTTATTTGAACAGCTCAGTGACTAGTGCTATAGCAGCTCAAACTGGTATTGTTAGGATCTGAAGAAATAAAATAGCTAAAAATATGAAGATATTTGGGGAGGTAGAAATTCTCAAAAGCCGAGAGTTCCTCTGCCAACTCTAAGCGATCCGATCAACTGTTCCTGAGCTATTTGGCATTAGCTGAAAGGTTGTTACAATCACATCGGGATCATTCTTGCTGTTGGGGAACTGCTCTGGTGTACTCGCCAAACCGACGCGTTTTGAAGACCTCACATGTCCTGCTACTACTGTGGGCTGCCTTGCAAGGCCTTACCACCCAGGGAGCAGACTCACAGGCACACGTGACAACAAATGAGCAAGGTGTTCACAAGTGCCAGTGGAAAAGGGGGAAAGGACAAGATGGTGCTTAGTTGTTAAAAGACTAAAACAAGGTGTACAAGGTGAACTACTGGGTCCTTATATACTGCTCTACTAGTCAGGGTACAGGGCAACAGCACATCAGGGTCGAGGGTGACACGTCTCGCTGGCAGTAAGTGCCAGCACATCAGGGTCCGGGGTACGGTGGGCTAAGGGTTAGTCTGGAACATTTGAGAACATTCTGGAACATGCTAGAAGGTGCTAGAAGGATCCGATAAGCAGATCCTTCAATACAGGTTCATACAGGGGGGGAACAAGTCAGGAACAAGTCAGGAACAAGTCACAACTGAGTCACAAAGTCAGTACGAGTCGAGAGTCAGTCCGAAGCAAAGATGTCGCAAGATCATGACAAAGGTGTCAGCTAATACCCTTCAGCTAATGTCAAATAACTTAGGAATGGTTGATCGGATCACTTAACGTTGGCAGAGGATCCCTCAGCTTTCTTCAAAATACAGGTCCCTAAATATTTTCATAGTTTTAGCTATTTTATTTCAAAAGATAGAAATGCCAGCTCTGAGCTGCCATAACATTATCCCTGTTACAAATTTACAAAACCCAACCACCAAGACTGCTGAGCACCTGCAGTATGGCCTGGAGAGACTGCTGGACATGGTGGAGACTCCAAGCAGCCCAAAAGGACAGCCAGCAGCAGTAGGCTTAGTGCCACTGGCAGGGACACACTATGGAAGAACCTAGGCCTATGACATCATGGCCTAGGTACAGCAGCAGTAGAACTATGGTAAGTTCTACAGTAGTACTGGGCCTGGGTACAGAAGAACTACAGTAGTAGGCCTAGATACAGTAGCACTACAGTAGTACTACAGTAGTAGGACTGAGTACAGTAGTGCTACAGTAGTAGGACTGAGTACAGTAGCACTACAGTAGCAGGACTGAGTACAGTAGTGCTACAGTAGTAGGACTGAGTACAGTAGCGCTACAGTAGTAGGCCTGAGTACAGTAGCGCTACAGTAGTAGGCCTGAGTACAGTAGCACTACAGTGTTAGGCCTGGGTACTACAGTAGCACTACAGTAGTAGGCCCGAGTACAGTAACACTACAGTAGTAGGACTGAGTACAGTAACACTACAGTAGTAGGACTGAGTACAGTAGCACTACAGTAGTAGGCCTGAGTACAGTAGCACTACAGTAGTAGGCCTGGGTACAGTAGCACTACAGTAGTAGGCCTGAGTACAGTAGCACTACAGTAGTAGGCCTGGGTACAGTAGCACTCCAGTAGTAGGCCTGGGTACAGTAGCACTCCAGTAGTAGGCCTGGGTACAGTAGCACTCCAGTAGTAGGCCTGGGTACAGTAGCACTATGGTAGCAGGCCTGGGTACTACAGTAGAACTATGGTAGTACTACATAGAACATAAACGTTGCTACTACCACCTATGGGTCACTATGGCTCTATGAGCACTACTGTAGAACTACTGTAGAACTACTGTAGAACTATAGTAGAGGTCCAAGGATTGCTGATCTGGTAGCTTAAATTCCAGGGTTTGCTACAATGCTACCAAGTCTCTACCATCTACTACCAGCAACTACCAGCAACTACCAGCAACTACCAGCAACTACCAGCAACTATGGTGTCTACAAACATCTACAGTCTCTACAAGTTTACTACCCAGTCTCTACCAGCCTACTACAAAAGTCTACAACCATCTACAGTTGCTACAGTCTCTACAGTTGCTACCAAGTCTCTACAAGGATTTTTTGCGCAACCCAGGGATTGCTGATGAGATGACGATGACCACAATGGTAGCAGCAACAATGACAACAACGCGACGACAATGGTCATGGTGGCAACGATGACTGCGACCACGTCAACGGTGAAGCGACGAACGACCACAGTGACCGCGGCTGCGACGGCGGTGGCGACGACGACGACTGCAAGGCGACAATGAAGACGACCATCACAATGGCGGTGATAATGACGACGACCATGACCGCATCAAGAGCAAGGCAACGACCGCGACGACTCCGATGATCGCAACAGCGACGACGAAGACGACACGCGATGACAATGGCAACGATGACGGGGTGGGGATGGTGAAGGCAATCGGATGAGGGCGGGGATGTAGACACTGTTTGAAGTCTCCCTCATGTGTATCAACTCTTAATATATTTTCTTTGCCTCTGAACGACTCGGAAATGTGAGTCGGAAATCTGTTTGCGATCACTTTTGAAGAAAGTAGAGGGTCTAGCAAAAAATTGATTAACGGCATCAGTCCAGGGTGCAGTCCGGTCCGGACCAGGTTCAGATCAACCTCGGTCAATGGCAAACCCTGAACCGGACCTGGATGCTGGGCTCAGAACCGCACCCCGGACCGAACCAGACCCGGAGTGCGGTCCGGTGTGGTTCGGGTCTGAACCCCATTTTGGACCGGACCCCGGCATCCCTACAACACTAGTGCGAATGCCACTGCAGCTCATGACCATGACTAGTGTTGCTGTGACTTGGCTAGCTGTGAGTCAACTTGCTGAGTCACAGCTTTCACGGAGTTGTAGCCTAATTGGTCACATGAGTCATTTCTAGTGTTGGGGAAGTTTGGTCTCAGACTGACTCAAACCAGGTTTGAACCGAACCCAAACTGTTTTAAACGGTTTGGGTTTGGAGAATCCTGGCTCAAACCGAATGGTTTGGTTTCCGGTTAGTGATTTAAAGGCCTGGCTCGGCCTCAAAGCCACAGCTTTGGCTCAGCTTTTGGGGGCCCGGCTCTCCTAAGATCTGGTGCCAGGGCTGTTCCCCCAGCTTTTCAGGGCTTCGGCCAGCCTCAGCTTTAGGGCCATGGCTAGGGAACGTCATGGGTTTGCAGACCCGCACGGGTACCTGGTATGGGTTTGACAGGTATGGGTACGGGTCCGACGTGGAGTACCCGTTCAAAACCCATACCCGTACGACAGGTTTGGCGGGTTTTTCGAGCAAATCAAAACTTTATTCCTAGACTAAGTAAGACATTAGAAGCACTTGTACATGAAGTATCGTACACAGTAAACTACTACTAATCATAAGAACCATGCTGCGTGCAGTGCTCACCGTTTGAGTCCGAATTGAGTCGCGTGACTCACACCATTGCCGTCCGAGTCGTTGCCGTCGTCATTGTTGGCATTGTCGCTGTTGTTGTTGTTGACGTCGTCTTGCTGTTGTTGTCGTTTTCGTCTTGCTGTTGTTGTTCCCACCTTGCAGCTGCCCCGCCATCGTCATTGTTGCCTTGCAGCCGTCATGGTTGTCTTGCTGTTGTGATCGTCGCCTTGCCGTCAACTGTTGCTTTGCTGTTGTGGCAGTCGACATGGCCTTGTCGTAGTTGCCGTCGTCGCCTGCTGGTGTCGTCTTGGGTGTCCAAGTCGTAGTGGTGGCTGGTGTTGCGGTCGGGAAAGGTGACTAAGCAAGGCCACAACCAAGGCAATCACTTGGGCCGGGAACATTGGTACAGGAAACACTCAGGAAACGTGACGCATGACCCGTCGTCGACAGCCGGATGACGATGACACTTCGACGACACACTGCTAACCGCCGCCGCCGCCTCATCAACAGCAATAACACCATCAGCAGGACGATAGCGGGGCGAAGACGACGAAATGGCAACGACAAGGCAACACCAAACGACTCAGACTCCTCGGACAACTCGATGCAACAGACGTGACAGATGACGGCGATGACGTGATGACACGACAACGAGTCAACGACAGAAAATGGTCATGCGATGACAACAGAAAACGGTCACGCAACGACAACGGCGGGGATGCACGGCGGGCTTGATAGTTAGACTATGTAGTTACACTGTTTAGTAGCTCAATTTCGGGTCTTGTATAATAGTAATGATGTGTGGTATAGACCAACAGACCGACGGTAGTACACCCATAATACCCATGCTGAATTCACTCTGTACCCATACCCGTGAGCATGGGTACGGGTTTCGCGTGGGTATGGGTGCGGGTAGAAGTCGAGTGACCCATGTACCCATGACGAACACTAGCCACGGCTTCACAAGCTTAGATACAGATTATTGCAGTGTGAGTTGCGAATTCTCTTGTTGTCATGCAGATTGTGTTCTTGAGTTGAAGGGCCTGGCCAGACCACATGGTGGAGCCAGGGCTGTGGGCCGGACTGCCATCCTCCGAAAACTGAAGCTTGAGACGTGAGCTGTCAAAAGCCCAGCTGGCAGCATCCATGGGAACAGCATTTTGTGGCTGGCTTTGGCTGGCTTCCGGCTTTCAGGCCAGGCCTTTAAATCACTATTTCCAGTTTGGGGGTCCCAAACCCAGTTCAAACCAAACTGAACCAATTAAGAAAACATATTAAAAAATATTAAAAAATATTTTATAAGTGCTCAATAAATGGTTTGGTTTGGTTCAAACTTGGTTTGAACCAAACCAAACTGAGTTTAAACCAAATTTAAACCAAAATCAATGGTTTTTGGTCTCAAACAATTTGAAACAAAGTCTTAACCAATGAATTTGAACAAAATCAATCATTTTTGCCTCAAACCAAGGTCTTAAGTGGTTCCTTAAGTGGTTTGAACCAAGTTTGAACTGAACTGAACTGTGTTGAAGTGGGGATACGCTGTTAATCCCTTCGACATGGTTAGGGTTTATGATGTCATATCGGCATGATGTCTACAATAACCCGACTCGTAATACCTAAGGCCATGTAGCTCAGTTGGAAGAGCACGGAGATCTAATCCGGGGTCTTGGGTTCGATCCCCAACCTGGCCATGTACTTTTCCCCTATCTGGGGTCCCTTTCGATCGTTGTCTGGGGTGCTGACTACCCCCTGGGACTTCATCAAACTGAACCGAACTGATTAAGGTCCAATTTAAAACACTTATTTTTAATTGGTTTGAAACAGTTTGGAACAGTTTGGGTCCAGTTTGGGTTCGGTTTGGTGAAAATTAAATGGTTCAGTTTCTGGTTTGGCCGAAAATGGCCCAAACCAAACCAAACCAAACTTCCCCAACACTAGTCATTTCAACCGACCTGACTCAGCTACTGCATCAACTTGCATCGACCAAGTCAACTTCGAGATGGCAAATTTAAGTCTGTCTCTAGCTTGGCAGACTGAAACACAATACACGCTGTAAACACACTGGCACTCGTGCCCTTGAATACAGATATAAATAATAGTTTACAAATTAACTACTACTGCCCGCCCTGCCACTGTCTCTGCTGCCATCTTGTCATCGTCATCATCTTCATCAGTTGTGTTGTGATTGTTGTTGTCATTTTGGTCCTTGTTGCAGTGGTTGTCACCTTGTCCCAACTGATGCAAAAGTCCTTGGGGATGGAACTGGTGACTGGGTTAACCTTCCTTAGGCTGGTGGCCTTCTTGTACACTAGAACTGCAAGAGGTGGGTCAGAAGTAGGCAGTGGTATCCAGTGAGGTGTTCTGCGCAGGGGGTGAGTGCACTGATGAGCCCCTCGTGCCTGTGTGCGGAGTGGGCGGCCCAAAGCCAAGCATGTGAAACTCGAGCTCGCGTGTCTCACGCATGCGACACTCCTTCTCCACTAGTGTTGGGGAAGTTTGGTTCCAAACTGATTCAAACTCAGTTTGAACCAAACCCAAACTGGAAGTTTGGTTTGGGGTTTGGGATTTTCTGAAAAAAGCTAAATGGTTTGGTTTCCAGTTTGGAGGTCCCAAACTGAGTTCAAAAGTTGGAAGTCCAAGTATGGTATATTACTAAGCATCGGACATGAATGTAAAGTAGGGTATTGCGAGGCAAATAGGAGCTAACACTTCCTTGCTCCCACTACCATTGCATCCCCTTCGGGGTATTCTAACTGAGCATATTACTTTAGGTTATGGGCCCTGCCCTTATCTAAGGGCAGAAGAATATCTTGGGAGCACAAAACTGAGAACTGTGTATACAACTTTGCGAATCTTGTGAATCCACACTACCCCTATCCATCATGTCTGAGGCAAACACTAGTGTGAGTACAGCCATGAATCTTGATAACACTCCAGACAATTCTCACATGCGGAATGGTCCAAGTGCAGTGAGCATCCAGAAAATAAAGAGCCCCAAGATTGCAGCGATGCAAAAGTGCGGTGACCTGCTAAATGGGGAGAATTGGAACCTTTGGCGGGAGTGCATCCAGCGTATGCTGGACTTATACGAGCTCAAAGGCTACTTGGATGGCCTCATGCAATGTCTGAAAGATCCTGAGGGCGCTGCAAATTGGGCGTATAATGATAAATTCACCCAAGCGGTGATTGTCAATAATGTCACCGAGCTGCAGATGGTAAACATTATGAAGTACCATAAAGTGAATGAGATGTGGGCCAGCCTCAGTGCCATGCATGAGGCCAAAGGACCCAAGGTGATCACAGCAATTATTCGGAACGTCTTTACACTGTCACTGAGGAGGGATCTGATATCATTGCCCATCTCAATAAACGGAAGTTATCTTGGGAGAAGATAAACGCATATGACAATGATGATTATCATATCTCTGACCCCCTATTCAAGGTCATCATATATTCATCATTGCCATCCTCCTGGGATGCGTTCACACAGCCCTATGTTGGCGGAAAAAAGGGCACCACCACCTACGATCCCAGGCAGTTGCAAGAATTTATTGGTATTCTTATGGAGGAATACAAACACCGTCAGATTCGAGATGAGCGGCACGACACAGTCAATCAGGCAAGTACTCGCGGACAATGCAATCTCGCTATGTTATGCCTCTGCGGGGGCGTCTGGGTTTCGGTAGCCACAAGTTACAACTGGCCCCACCTGAGGTGAAGGGTACAGAGGGTGGCTCGGCACTTAGTGCGACGATGCCAACTAGTCACCGGGGCCTTCAGAGAAGGTGAAGAGGGGGTTTCAAAGGTAGGGCACACAGGAATGGGATAGGGAACTTCACAGTAGATTAACGAAGACTAAGCTAAGGGAGTACAGGGGGAATACAGGGGAGTATAAGTAGCACTACACTACAGCAGCCCAAGGCAACTGAGCCAGCAGGGCCAGGGGCTAGGGCAATCAGATCAGTTGCTAGGCTGGCTGTCAGACGAGATTAGATCGCGATCGGATCACGATAAGATCGAGGCAAGATAAGGACAGAAGGTATAAGGACTTGTACCAAAGAAGGGAAAAAGGGAGAAAGGGAAACGAAGGATGGAATTCATGACACGCTAGTTGGCTTGCTCTGATGTCAACAAGTGCATGTGCAAATCAAAACCTGTATTGTAATAACTGTAAAAGTCTAACCACAACATGCAAGACTGCTGACATCTTGGCAAACTGTGTTGTGACATATGTGGGAAGTGGGGTCATATCAAGAAGGACTGTTAGAGCAAAAGTAGTCAGAAGCAGAAAGGAGAAGATGAAAACACAACACTGCCAAAGAAAGTCAAAACAGAGTGTGCGAATGTAGCAGACAATGAAAGCAACATGACTCAACAGTCGTGGGGAGCGAGTCATGAGATTGAAGAGTTTGATGAGCCGCCTCCTGACGTAAAAGGTGAAGAGACACAAGCTCATATCACCAAGCCAAGGGCATCAGGAAAATCTCCATTTTTCTTAATAGCACTTAAGTGTGCTTATTTATGCTTAACAATGCCTCTAAGCACTGCTAAGCCCAAAGCCACTAAGCACAGCCATGCTTAGACTAAGCCAAGTCAATTCATTAAAAATGACTTAGCCAAGGCTTTTCCCGGCTTATTCTGGACTTGGGGCAAGACTTGGGGTGCTAAGCAAAGGTCTGGGACCAAGAATAAGACAAGATTTAAGTATCTATATTAAGTAACTTAAGTTCAATAAGCGAGTCATAAATCATCCATCACAGGTGTACAGAAAAACATATTTATTGCATCATAGAGTATGAAAGAGTACTACTACTACACAAAGGAAGGGGTTATAGTACTAGGAGTGCCGCCGCACCGCTACCATTCCGCCATGCTGCCCTCGCCGCGTCAACACTGTTGCCCTCGCCACCGTAGCTCCCGCCGCGTTGTTGTTGTCCCCCTCCGCGTCGTCGTCACCCCCCCTCTGCGTCGTCATTGTCCCCCTCCGTGTCGTCATTGTCCCCCTCCGCGTTGGTCGTCGTCGTCCCCCTCCACATTGGTTGTCGTCGGTGTCATAGCGGTGGAAATTCCACACTGTGTGGGGGTAGCGTCGTGGCGGCTCTTGCGCGCTGTAAGGAGTAAGGAACTTACGTGTATGGGTCAGAGGCTGCGGCGATTGGTTGGAGGCGCTGCGATAGGTGGGAGGTGGTGATGATGGGCCGGAGGTGGTGGTGATGGGTTGGAGGTGGCGGTGATGGGTTTGTGTGCCGCAAGGCAGAGACGGCAACGGGGGCTTGAGAGAATAGAGGGCTCTGTAAAACTGGTGAAAAACAAAACAAAAGGAAAGAAAAAAGAAAAAAGAAAAAAATGTATCTTAAAAACTGAGCCGAGGCCATGTCGCCAGTCAGGGTGTGTGGGGGCCAAGGGACAGGCGATGGCGTCGTGGTGGGTTGCGTGCTTGCGATGGTGCCACCCGTGGAGCCTGTGGGAGGTGGTCAGCGGCAATGGGTATGATAACAAGAAGAGGGCTGTTCAAAAAAATAACTTAGAAAGAAAAAAAAGAAAAAAAGTGACAAACACACCAGTTGGCAGTTGACATTGAACCTTTTTTTGAGCCTACAACTGGGCAATTGTCAATGTGTCCTGTGGCACACATTTCCCACGCCGCAGATTCGGCCTCCGCCCGACTCTTTTTTTTTTTCTAAGTCGAGTTGTGCCCCTGACTGCCACCACTGCCACTGCCGCATGTGGACAAGTACACACCACTACCGCCACCACCGCCGCCTGGGTCAATGCGAGCGCGATGCAGCCGACAGCGGTGGCACGATGACTGCCACGATGACCACCGATGGTGTGGCGACAGCACGACGATGGCCCGACGACCATGCAACTGCGCAACGACAGCCAAGACAACGGCGCAAGTCGGTCACGCGATGACCGCACAACGACTGCGTAACGACGGCACGAGTCGATCGTGCAACGACCGGACAGCGACCGCGCAACAATGGCACGAGTCGGCCATGTGAAGACGCCATGATGAACACCATGACTGTGACTACAACCGCAACCACGGCCACGAAGCAGCCGGTGACGAAGCGGCGGCAGAGGGGAGGGCAGTAGGGGGTGACGGAAATGGCAATGGCGCCGTGGGAATGGCGATGGTGCCACGGGAATGGCGATGGTGCCACGGGAATGGTGACGGCAGCGATGGGAATGGCAACATGGCCGCCGGTGGTGGGGGATGGCGACAGCAGAGACAGTAGTTTTACTTACTGATGTCTTTCTACTTACTTGATGTCTGTGCTTTTACCTGCTTGACAAACTTAGGTGTACTTAGACTTTACTCATTCTTAATGGCTAGTTCACTAAGCAGAAAATAAGCAGCTTGAGAGGCTTAGAAAGGGCTTAGAGTAAATAAGCACTCTAAGCCCACTAAGTTTTTGTGATATTTTCCTGATGAACATAGTTGACGAGCAGCCGGAGAGTGATAAGCCCAAAGCCTACAACAATGAAGACTTGCCGCTGACATTCTATGAGCCACCATCAACCGAAGAACCTATTGTCAAGAGTCAGCTTTTCGATATTGATACAGATGACTGTTTTATGGGACCAATTGATGAGCAACTTCACCATTATGAATGGTTGGCTAACAGTGCGACAAGCTCGCACGTTGCAAACTGGAGAGATATGTTTACACATTTGGAGCCTGCTCCGGGCCAGTAGAACTGTGGCAGGAGTGGGTGGTACACTGATAAGTATTGAGGGATGCGGAACAGTCAAACTGCTGTCCGTAAGAAATGGGTGCAACCACGTCTTGCAACTCACCGATGTCCTATATATCCCAAGGAACAAGAATAACTTCTTATCACTTGGGCAATGGGACAGTGAAGGGCGAAGTTATAATTGTATTGGAGGCATGCTGAGGTTGTTAACAAAGCATGGAATAATTGTTGCGGAAGGGAAGAAAATCTGAAATCATCTATATCAGATGAATCTCTGAATCTGCAATATGATATCCACCCAAAATATAACAATGCCGGTGACCTTCATGGCCAGCGAGAACAAGTTAACCTGGGAAGCATGGCATAAAAGGTTTGGACACGTCAGCTATGGAGGCTTACAAAAGTTATTAGAAAAGAACCTCGTCAATGGTTTTCGAGTAGACACCAAGTCACCGAAACCAGATTGCGCAGCATGTACCGAAGCCAAACTAGTGGTAGAACCATTTGATAAGAAAGCGATCAGGTTCACAAAACCTGGAGAACTTACCCACATGGATTTATGGGGGAAGTACGATGTTGTTTCTATCAACAGAAATCAGTATTACATATTGATGATGGATGACACCGCACATCACCTCACAATAAACTTCCTGAAGAGGAAAGATGAGGCTATGCAAATGGTAAAGGACTATTTGATGTACCTTACTGCACAAGAGAGAATCCGCAAACCATAAGAGTAGACTGCGGAAGAGAATTTGTGAATGAGAATCTCCAGAAATGGTGCCATGAGCATGGGATAGAAATTTAGATGACCGCACCTTACTCACCTTTGCAAAACAGTGTGGCTGAACAAGCCAACCAAATGTTGGTGGAACTGGCGTGAGCCATGATGGCAGCACAGCAAGTACCGGAATTCCTATGGGAATACACTGTTAGCCATGCTGCATATCTATGAAACCGATCATATACGATGGCACTAGGGGATGCAACTCCATACAAAAAATGGGTTAATAAAAAACCGGATGTGACATACCTCAGAGAGTTTGGTGCGCCTGTATGGGTACTCCTCCAAGGGCCACAGGAGCAGCGGAAGATGTTACCGAAGTCGAAATGCCAACTTTATGTTGGGCTCAACAAAGGGGCGCACACTGTAAAGTATTATAAAACTGAATTGAGAAAGGTACTCACCTCATGAAATTATTGTTTTCTAACCCTTCCTAAAGAGGAGACACCTCATGAGGGTATACAGGTCGCACCTGGTACACCGCATGAAGGGGAGTTAGAGGGAGGCGCACTGTCTATAGGTGGATGACCAAGAGACGAGCCAAATGTCACGGTCACAATCGAAGTGGACGCTTACCATATGGTGATGACCCCATTAGTAAGTTGTAATGTGTCATGGACAGGTCTCAGTAAGTGTTACGAGTCATATGGCTGAAGTAGTAATAGGGTTCGAGCTGTTATTGCTAGTCGTAGTACGGATTCAAGAGGAGTTTCAAAACTTCACTCTCATGTATATATAGAGTCCAGAGAAGACCAAGTAACGCCAACTTGGTCTTCTTCAATCCACCACCTTCTCCTCTCCTCTGCACCTTACTCTTAAAAGGATTTGAACCGGACACGGGTCTCCCTGGAAGTTATAAGCGTTGTACCCTCCATCCCCAGTCATTCCCTTTATCTCTCTCTTCCCCTCACTCAAGGTCGTCATCCTAGGGAGTACGGTCATGTGACCATGGGAATATCATTGGACTCCGAAACCAGACGCGACTCGTGAAGTCGAAGAACGCCCTTACGTGTCCAAGTCAGACAAGCGTCAGTGGAGACGTTACACAAAGGACATTACATACCCTAAAAATCCTGAGCCACAGAGCCAGGAAGAAAGGGATGCGACAACGTCAAAGGGCAAGTCAGGCAGTGATAGTCTAAAGAGAAAACAAGATGTCAAGGATGATGATAAGTCAAGATAGACACATGGAAAACATGTGAACCACTGTTACCTAAATGATCCCTATTCCTATAAGGAGAACATAGTAAATGCCGCTAACATCAAGAAAACTTTCAGAGGTGACGACCTAAGTCTCTAGAAGAGGCAAGGTGATCCCCCAAATGGCCTGAGTGGGAGTGTGCAGTTAAGGCCGAACTCGATCAACTCCACGAAGTGGGAATGTGGAAACTAGTCGAAAAGCCTGCTGATGTGATTCCTATATCGAATAAGTGGGTATTCATAAAGAAATTCGACAAGTATGGTGAACTCCTAAAGTACAAGGGGAGATTAGTAGCAAAGGGATGTGCACAGAGGCCGGAACATGATTACCTGGATACTTTCTCTCCTGTGGCAAGACTAGAGACACTGTGAGCGATCCTAGCCATCGGAGCCATAAAGGACTTCATGATCCAGCAAATGGATGTGAAGGGAGCTTATTTAAATGGGACCTTAAAAGAGAAAGTATACATGCATCAGCCGGAAGGATACGAAGATGGAAGCAGAAAAGTCTGCTTACTTGTGAAAACACTGTATGGACTAAAGCAGTCCGGATGCAAGTGGAACAGGGAGTTGGATGAAAAGCTGAAGAAGCATGACTTCTCACGCTTAATGGTGGATCCGTGTGCATACGTGCGGAGGAACGGGAATGACCTAGAGATAATAATGGTCTGGGTTGACGACCTGTTACTGTTTGCAACATCAGAGGAGTTGATGGAGTTGATGAAGGCCGACTTACATTCTGAATGGGAGGTTACTGACATGGGTGAACCAGCCAAAATTGTTGGCATAGAAGTCACTCGGTGGAACCACTCCATTACCATCTCTCAGGAGCGACTCAATCTTGAAGAGGGAAGGAATGGACCACACTAATCCTGTAGAGACACCACTCGATCCCAACGTAAAGTTGGAGGCAAACAGAGATGAGGGCGATGGAAACAGAAGTAATCTGTACACACGCTTGCTCAGCAAACTCCAATTCCTTGCAAATGGCACAAGACTGGACATAGCATTTGCTGTGAACAGATTAGCATCATATACAGCAAACCCAAGCTTTGAGCATATGGGAATGCTGAAGCATATTCTGAGATATCTTGCCGGGACACAATCCTACAGGATAACATATTCAGCACAGCCAAATCAAAATAACAATATGAACCTATTCAGCGGATTCTCAGATGCTGCATATGGGAATGCCAAGGACTTCAAATCGAATACCGGGTACGTCTTCATGTGTGGAGGAGGTGCAGTAACCCGGATGTCGAAGAAGCAAACGACCATAGCCTTGTCATTGACAGAAGCCAAATATGTTGCACTGTCTGAGGCAGGGCAAGAAGCGTGTTGGCTAAGGAGCTTATTTGACGAATTGGGCTACAGTCAGATGAGACCCAGTTTGATTGAAGGCGATAACAATGGGTTGATAGCAATAGCCCAGAATCCAATGTTTCACAAGAGGTCCAAGCACATAGAGACCAGATGGCATTGGATCCGCGAGCAAGTAGAGAAAGGATCGATAAGAGTTGAGAGTTGCCGAGATCTGGAACAAACCACTGATGTGCTGACTAAGTCCTTAGCACACCCTAAGCACAAGAAGCATGTTGAAGAGATGGGCCTAGCCCCGGCATGAAGGGGAGTGTTAGGACGCAGACATCCCAGGACTTGCCGAACATGGCACTAGACTGGTAACGGAAGTCGAAAGTCCAAGTATGGTATATTACTAAGCATTGGACATGAATGTAAAGTAGGGTACTGTGAGGCAAATAGGAGCTAACACTTCCTTGCTCCCACTACCATTGCATCCCCTTCGGGGTATTCTAACTGAGCATATTACTTTACTATTACTACTGTGTCACCAGTGGTGTTGGGGAGGGTGGTGCTTCTCAAGCAGGTCGACTGCTGCCAGCATGCAGTAGCGCTGCACCTCTCTGATGCACTTGAGGAGGAGAGTGCAGTGGCCAAAGTTGATTAGGGGTTGCTGGTTGACAATGACAATGGAGGGGTTGCTGTCGTAGAAGGTTTTTAGGTGGATGCTGTATACCTGAGTATCATCATCTTCTTGGGAGATGAACACATTCACATCCACTGCCCATTCTTCTTCCTAAACCCACACGTGCGGTTATCATTTATGAGAAGTACTTGACGCACATACATTTTCCTTGGTCATCTAGTGCCTCCATATGTAATGCATAGCGTGGGTAACCCATGGGTGACAAGACCTCTACCCGCACCCACACCCACCAAAAACCCGTACCTGGGCTCATGGGTATGGGTTCCCGCAGCCACGGGTATGGGTACTGGCGGGTCACGCGGGTACGGAAAACCCGTGTGGGTTGGCCCTGCGGGTCAGCATGTGACCTATGTTGTTTGAGCGACTCACAACAACCCTGCATGAAGGCAGCAGTGTTCATTCATACTAATTATACTACTTGAATACATTGCTACTACATTGCTATTAGTACTGCCCCCGCCGTCATCGCGTCGCATCTGTCGCATCGTCGCTGTCATTGCCGCCATTGCCGCAGCGTTGTCGCCGTTGTCGTAGCCGTTTTTGTCGTTGTTGTCACCATTGTCACTGTCCTCGCCGTTGTTGTCGCCGTCCTCCTCGCCATTGTTGTTGTTGTTGTTGCTGTTGTTGTTGCCACCGTGTCGTCATGAGTTGGCAGAGTCGCTCAGATTTGTGGTGCTGCCTTGCCGTCACTCCTGCTGCGGCTGGGTGCTGCTGCCGTTGTGTTTGAGACTTGCGTTGGTGTGGCACTGGTGGTTGGTAGTGTGTTCGGGGCTGGCAAGGTTGGCTGGCCGCGTGTCTTGGTCGTGGTTGGCAGCATATGCATGCGGGGTTTGCCGTTGATGCTTGATGCTTCCCAGGCCGGGTGATGCCGGTTTGTCCTGTTTGCCTGGCTTAGTCACCCTATTACAGCACTTCCCTGACACGCAGCCCCGAAACTACAGGCGCTACCAACCGCCACCACCAGGGCCCTGCCACCAACAACAGCAAGACAACGACAACGACAACAATGACGAAGACAACAGCAATGGTGACAACAACGACAACGACAATGACAACGCACGACATGCAACATTGGCACAACGACTTGGACGGCCACCACTGGCAACCGCCACCGCCACCGCCGATGCCGACGCCCTGCCATCGACAACAGCAGATATCAACGACGAAGACGACAACAATAGTGACACCGACAACAACAAGACAATATCAACAGCGACTCGGACAACACGCAAGACAACGCGACTTGGCAACTCGGACGCGACGGCGGGCTCTGTGACGGGCACCTTGATGGGCACTGGCATTCTCATGAAGACTAGTAGTAACTAGCTATAGTAGTAGCTAGTATATGCACATGTCTATGTCTATGTAGTAAATAAATATAAATGTCATAGTGTACTTGAAAAAACCCGCGAAACCCACACAGTGGGTACGGGTCTGGCGTGGGTACCATGTGACTGACCCGTACCCGTACCCAGTATGACGGGTAGCGCTTACCCGCACGGGTTTGTAAACCCATGCTATGCACTATCCATATGTGGGGCTCAAGTTGGACCTGGTAGGCAAAGGCAGTGACAAAACCAACCTGGGCGGCCCGGCAAGCTCTGAAAGGGATGGCAACAGACTGTGAAAGGTCTGCAGGGTCACAGATGGACACATCAATGCAGTCAGGGTGATCCTCAAGTCGGCACAACAAGAGATGGTAAAATGGACACCCGAGGAGGTGAAAGGAGCTGTTTGAATGACATGAGCATAAATGCCAAAGGAAACATTGTGTTATGGTTTGTCTGGGAAGTGGACACTGACTCATCGGTTGTGACTACAAGGGTCAGCAGTATTTAGTCATGGACTGTGCAGCATCAGTCAGCTGCAGGGTTTGACATGTGATAAGTGTACAATATGACTCATTGTGACTCGACATGACTCATTCCTACATCACAAAATTCCCTGGGAGATTACAATGTCATCATTCAGAGATATAATCACTAAAATCTGATGTAATGTACATTTTTGTAATAGGAATTGAAGTAACACTGCATCACAATGCACAATGTGGTGGTAATGGCATCATATGGTCTGAAGTGTATGCACAGTATTTTAGTTATAATTGCATTACAACTTATTCATCTGAGGATCATAGTGAGATTATAAGTCACTCAGGAGGGGTTATAATGTGCCCATGATAGGGTCATGATCCACTTGTGTGGTCATTATTGGTCTCTTCTAAGTCACTTGGGAGGGAGTTATAATGTGCTCATGTAGGGGCTGTAATGTTGCGTTTGAGCCTCCGGAGTACCCGCGCGAGGAGGATAGCCATGTGTATGGCGTCACAACCAAGGAAGAGTTGTTGGAATGGGTAAAGAATGGCGACCAGACGTACCGCAATGTGAGTCCCTCGCTGGAGTAGAGGAGTGGAAGACGGCCGTCACGTGACCCTGGCACGTGGCCTGCCTCAACTTGTCCAGAAGGGTCCGAATGAGCTTGTGCCCGGACCGGCCGATAGCGCGTGATGCAGATCGTGACTCGTGACTGATGTGACTGCTGACTGATGATTGATTGAGAGCCTTATGCCATTGGATACTTGTATTAGGGTTCGCGGCTGTGTATTAGGGTTGCTGGGCTTCAAAGCTCCATCCCTTGTGTATAAGTAGAAGGACGTCCGCGTGTAGACTCCTTAGCTTTGATATCTTGAGGAATACCTTCCCTTTCCTGCGCCTTAGCTCCTAGTCCCTGTGTGTGTGCTTGCCTCTTCGCCGTCATCAGCTTTCTGCTATAAGTCATACAACAACTTCTTCCTTATCATTCTCGACTTCTATATCGCCGTTGCCTCTGTTTGGCCTCAACCCTCAGCAAACCGGTCCCTAATCCAAGTCAGATTGATACATCCCGGAAGGAACGTAACATGTAATCTACTTGCAAGAACATTATAAGTCTCTTATATGTCACCCAGGAGGGGGTTATAATGTGTCCATGTAGGTGTTGTAATCCACTTGTGTGGACATTATTAGTCTCTTATAAGTTGTTGGTTATAAATTAATTTTTTATGTTTAATTATAATTAATCATATGATAGGACAGCAACCACATTTACGCATAAAAATATTATATTATTCAATAAATAATACATGGGACTGCTACTGTGGCAGTGTTGTATTGGTCACAACATGGCCTTCTGCAGTGGCCATCTTTCCGCAGGGAATCGCGCCCCCAAAAAGGAAGGTGCCAAGAAAGTCACGTTTTCTCCTGTCATCACAAAACAGACATCCCCGAACGACATTCGAGCCCAGTTTGTTTTACTCTTAGTAAGTGCAAATTAAATAGTCACCTTTCATAATAACATATTTCCTTAATTGTACACATGCTCTTGGTCAGCTTTATATGTTTTTTTAAATATTCAAACAACTTAACAAAACATTTAATATATTCTTATTATCTAATTAGTCTACGTCTATTTTTTGTCTAAGTTGTACAATGGGCATGCGAAAATGGGGTGCAGGCGCGGTGAATGTGGTAGTGTTGGGGAAGTTCGGTTTGGTTCGGTTTGGGCCATTTTGGGCCAAACTGGAAACTGAACCATTTAATTTTCACCAAACTGAACCCAAACTGAACCCAAACTGGTTCAAACTGTTCCAAACTGTTCCAAACTGTTTCAAACCAATTAAAAATAAGTGTTTTAAATTGGTCCTTAATCAGTTCAGTTTGGTTCAGTTCAGTTCAAACTTGGTTCAAACCACTTAAGGAACCACTTAAGACCTTGGTTTGAGGCAAAAATGATTGATTTTGTTCAAATTCATTGGTTAAGACTTTGTTTCAAATTGTTTGAGACCAAAAACCATTGATTTTGGTTTAAATTTGGTTTAAACTCAGTTTGGTTTGGTTCAAACCAAGTTTGAACCAAACCAAACCATTTATTGAGCACTTATAAAATATTTTTTTATATTTTTTTATATGTTTTCTTAATTGGTTCAGTTCAGTTTGAAGTGGGTTTGGGACCCCCAAACTGGAAACCAAACCATTCGGTTTGAGCCAGGATTCTCCAAACCCAAACCGTTTTAAACGGTTTGGGTTCGGTTCAGACCCGGTTTGGGTCAGTCTGAGACCAAACTTCCCCAACACTAGAACGCGGGCACACGGAGATGGCACCGGTCCTGCTGCGCGACATGTAGGGAGGTGGGTGGCCTCGTGCGCCCCTTCCCCGCGTGAATGGGGTGGCTTGCCCTCGCGTGCCCCCTGTCTGCGTGGCCAAGGGGAAGGGGGTGTTGTGCCCCTTCTCTGCGCCCCTTCTGCGCAAATGGGAAGGGTGGGGTCGCATGTCGCGTGCCCTTGCGCGCCTCTTTCCTGTGTGTACAGGGCGGCGTGGTCGAACGGAGGTGCCAAGGACGGTGTACCCTTGTGACCCCCTTCCGTGCGAATAGGAAGGGCGGGCCAGGGGTGGCGTACCCTTGCGTGCCCCTTTCCTGTGCGTACAGGGCAGTGCGGTCAAAGGGGGAAGGGGAGGGACTGGTGGCGACGGGGTGTCCCTCATGCCCCTTCCTGCGTGTACGGGGTGGCGTGGCAAAGGGGGAAGGGAGGTGCCGGGGGTGGCATGCCCTCATGCACCCCCCTTCTGTGCGAATGGGAAGGGTGAGGCTGGGGGTGGCATACCCTCGCATGCCCCATTCCTGTGCGTACATGGCGGCGCAGCCAAACAGGGAAGGGGAGAGGCTGGGAATGACGGGGAGAGTAGGGCTGAACACGAGTGCACCCTTGAGTGACCTGCACCCTTGCTCATGAGTATTTTGCATCATTAAAGTGATACCTGGACCCTTATGAGTATTGACTCATGAGTATCAAATACCCATGAGTATACTCATGAGTACTCACAGACCCATAAGTACTTGTAAGTACCTGCAAGTACTTGGGGGTACTTGTGAGTATGAAGCAGAAAAGTAACAGAAATCATAATATAATCAACCAATATGTCAGTAACCCTCAGACTTTCACAAGTACTTGTAGGACCTGTCACAAGTACTTGTACAAGTACTCATAATTTATGTCAAAATCTATACCTGCACCCTTGGAAAACCCTTGACCAGAAGTACTGTGACTCATGAGTGTGACCCTTCATGAGTATTCCCACGAGTAAACCCATAGCCACCCATGAGTTACCTGCACTCGTGTTCAGCCCTAGGGGAGAGGGGGCAGCATGTCCCTCACGCCCCTCCACGCATGTACGCGGTGCCACGGCCAAGGGGGAAGGCCAGGGGTGGCATGCCCTCGTACAGGGTGGCGCGGTCAAGGGGGAAGGGGAGGGGCCAGTGGTGACGGGGAGAGGGGTGGAGTGCTCACCTTGTGTGCCCCCCTTCTGCGCGCGATGGAGAAGGGAGGGGTCGCGTGCCCCCTTTTCATGTGAACGGGGTGGCATGAAGAGGGAACGGGAAGGGGCAGGGGCAACGTGGAGAGGTGTGCCCTCGTATGCCACCCTTCTGCACAAATGGGGTGCAGACGAGGGCCCAGGAGGCTGGGTGGCGGCGGGCATTGTGTGCTGCTGATCTGTGTGTGAAGTGGGCGGCAGTGGTCAATGTGGGAAGGGGGTGTTGGCTTGCGTCCCCTTTTCGAGGAAAGGAGGGGAAGGAGGGGAAAGGAGGAGGGGAAGGGAGAAGGGTTGACCCTGTGGTGGAAGCAAAATGTGCCTGCCACATCAGTGTACATGGCATTACAGAATTGGGTGGATTGCCCAAGTGTAGGGTGTCCCCTCCTCCCATCCCTGTCGCCCTCCCATCTCCGCCACCCTCCCCATTTGCGAAAGAGGACGGCCCACGTCCCCATCCCCTACATCATGCGCCACCCCATTCACACACAGACGGGGTAAGTCGCCCCCTCCTTCCTCCGCATTGACCGCCGTCCTGCTCGAGTGCACAAAGGGGGTGCACAAGGGTGAGTTCCCCTCCTCCTCTTCCCCCACCTGCACTGACCACCGCCCCTTCCCCATCTCCTCCGCCCCCTCCCGTTTCCCCTGTCCACACCGCCCACTTTGCAGAATGGATGCGCACGAGGGCACCCACCCCATCCTTCTCTCCCTGGCCTCTTCCTTCCCATTCGCACAAAGGGGGTGCCTGAGTCGGGTAAGTCCCTCTCCTCCTCTTCCCCCTATCCCGCACTTACAACCGCCCCTTCTCCCCATTAGCACCGAAGGGATGTGCATGAGAGCACCCGTCACTAGAGTTTGAAAGTCCAGTTGAGTCTGGTTTTTTTCCCAATTTGGCAGCAACTGGACCGAGACCGGTTGGTCCTCCGGCCTGAATTGTGCAACCGCAACTGGAACTGTGGCCAACCGGTTTTCACCAGTTGCTTCACTGTCCTCAAGTCTTCTCAACCAGTTGTAACCCAACCTGGTTGCAGTCGGTCTTAGTTGGTTGGGACTGGTTGCAACCAGGGCACCAGTACAGGCGACTCGGATGCAACCCGCAGCAGCCATGTGTAATGGTATGATAGCAAACTCGTAATGACTTCTAGCTAGTATAAAGCCTGCCATCTGATTCCCCCCCACTGCTGTCATCGCGTTACTGTTATCGCTTGCGTTATCGTCGCGTCTGTTGCATCCAAGTTCTTGTCCTTGGCCTCCCGTCATGTGTCGCGTTGTGTGTCGTGTGGCTTGTGTCACCGTCGTGGTGATCGTGGTAGTGGTGGTAGTGGTTGTGGTCATTGTTGTTCAGTCTTGCCTCGGTCTTTGCCTCGCTGTCGCCGTTGTTGGGTTGGAGGTGATGAACAGCATACATAGAGAGCATACTCACAGTGAACTGGGAAGACTGTGGTGAGATATGCAGGTAGGCTTGAAGCAGCAACAGAGAGATCTAGCAAGTGAAGCAGATGTGGAGTCTGGCACACAACAGATGAGAACTGGTGTGGTGCCAGAGCGTACAGGGTACACTACTTATACTCCTACAGAGGGTGACGCTAGTAACAGCAAGTCACAGTAAAATATAAGGACACATTGTTCTGTACACGGACAAAGGAGTGGGTGCAAAGAGAACAAGGCGTAGAGAACAAGAAGAGTCCAGACTATGATATCATAGTGACATCACAATAAAGATAAGGAAACAAAGGGGAGTACATAGACATAGTACAAGGGCAATCCAGAGTGGTCCATGATGTCATGTACATATGTGATGTCATAGATAAGAGGATACAAGAAGTCCGAGATTGTAAAGATCAAAATAATCTAATCTACAAGTCCTGTATATCTAATCTAAAGCAGTCCGTTATCTGCATGTCCTTTGAGCCGCTAAGTGCGCTCAGGCCACTTATCAACAGGAGGCGGTGCGCATTGCGCCTTGCCTTTGTGGCCCAGGGACCATCGGACTTGCGGAGCCAGTGGTGGGGTGGTGGGGGTACCAGTTGGCAGCTTGATCAGCTCATTGGTGAAGTCGATCTTGATGATCTTGATCGGCTCATTGGCGAAGTCGATCTTGATGATCTTGATGTTGTCGTTGATGTTGTCATTGGTAAAAGGCACTCAGCCCGTCACAGCTAAGTCACAGTTCCCTAAAGCATGAGTACGTGTGAGTAACGAATGGCCCAGGTACTGCTGGTTTGTCTGCATGTGCACTATCAACATACTGTGCTATCTACCTATCAACATCAACAATGACCCACCACAACCACAACTTGATCCGCCTCCCTGACGCAGCCCCAAGCTGCAGGCGCTACTGACTGCCACCAGGGCCCTGCCAATGCAGGGCCCCCAACCCTGACAACAGTGGCAACAGCGGCGATGGCGACCACGACACCATGACAAGGCGGCAGTGACAACAGTAATGACAGCAGTGACAACAGCAATGACAACAGCAATGACGGCAGCAACGACAACAGCAACGAAGATGGCGGCAGCAAAGGCAGCGGTGGCGACGATGGTGATGACATGACAGACAGTGGTGGTGTACAACAACAGCGGGATGGGCTTCGTAGTAGTTTTTTTACAGTAGTGCTTTTTTTGTATAGTAACTTAGTGCAGAGACATATATTGAGCATGCTGACCCGCGGTGCCAACCCACAAACCTGTGTGACTTGTCTGTACCCATACCCGTGAGCACGGGTATGGGTTTCACGTGGGTGCAGGTGAGGGTAAGGCGGTTACCTGGGCCAGTCCCATGTGAATCGGTTGCAACCGGTTGGAGGTCAGCTGCCATTTTGGGCAACTGCAACTGATACAAGCTAGGATTTGGTACAACTGCAACCAAAAGTCCAGTTGCTACCAGTTGCAGTTGCAGTTGGGTTGCAGTCTTTTTCAGTTCCTGCAACTGGACTTTTGAAGACTACCTGTCACCGCCTTCTCCCTCTCTCCCTGGCCCCACCCTTCCCATTCGCGTGGAAGGGGGGTGCATGAGGGCATGCCACCCCCGGCACCTCCCTTCCCCCTTGGCTGTGCCACCCCATACGTGCGGGAAGGGGCACGAGGACACCCTGTCGCCACCAGCCCCTCCCCTTCCCCCTTCGACTGTGCCGCCCTGTACGCGCAGGAAAGAGGTGCACAAGGGCACGCGACATGCGACCCTACCCTTCCCATTCGCGTGGAAGGGGCGTGGACGAGGGGCACGACACCCCCTTCCCCTTGGCTGCGCCCCTCCGTACGTGTGGACAGGGGGCACGTGAGGGCAAGCCACCCCATCCTGTGGCGCTCCATTCGCGTGGGGAAGGGGCGCATGAGGCCACCCACCTCCCTACATGTCACACAGCAGGACCGGCGCCGTCTCCGTGTGCCCGCGTTCACCGCGCCCACACCCTGTTTTCACACACCCATTGTACAACTTAGACAAAAAATAGACGTAGACTAATTAGATAATAAGAATATATTAAATGTTTTTAAGTTGTTTGAATATTTAAAAAAACATATAAAGCTGACCAAGAGCATGTGTACAATTAAGGAAATATGTTATTTTTAATCAGTTTGAAATGGTTTGGTTCAGTTTGGGTTCAGTTTGGGCAAATTCTAATCAGTTTGGTTTCTGGTTTGGCCAAAATGGCTCCAAACCAAACCAAACCAAACTTCCCCAACACTAGTAGCTGGCGGTGGCGGGGTCTTGCACACTGTGCTAGGGATGGCACCAGGTCTTGTGTGCGGTGGGGTGGCATTATTGAGATGTGTGGCTTGTGTGCTGTGTTGGGGTGATGTGGCAGGTGTTGCACGCCATGTTGTGGGAGGCACCACGTGCCGACGACTGGGGTTGTGGCATGGAGTTATGGCGGGTTGGCAGTGGTGGGAGTGGTGGAAGCTTGCACCACGGTGGGGCTGGTGTGTGGTGGGCTGGAGTGGTGGAGCACAGTGGGGTGGTGATGGTGTTGAGATGGGTCATGGGGCTGTGTGTGTGGTGTGTTGGGGTGACATGGCGGGGATGGGCGAGCATTTGGGAAGTGGCACATGATAGTAGAGTGGCACAGTTGGGCCATGTTGCAACAGTTCAATGTCAGCAGAAAGAAGAAAAAGAAAAAGAAAAGCTTACTACCAGTATGTCATGAGTGCGCGGGCAGTCACTGCGGGCATTTTGCAATATTAATCCATTTTTTATGCTAATTTAATGGAAATAATATTTCAAAAGAGCTTTGAAAATAAGTGCACAATACATTATAATCTCATTCACAATGTAATCTACAGTAAATCAAGGGTGACAATGTTCAACACATTAGGGGCTAGTGTTTTAAGGTCCAGTCCTATGGACCGAAAAAAGACCGCAACCGGACCGGACCGGACCGATGGGCAACCGGACCAGCGGTTGCGGTTGCATGACTTCACGACCAAGCCCAGTTGCGGTTGCATGTTCTGGTGAGCACTCTTGCAACCAAGTAAAGACCGGTTGAGACCAGTCTTTTTAGCAACCGACTTATAAATTGGGTACTATTATCTAGTTATGTATCTACTGACAATGTACTCTAGTACTGCTTGTAATCTAAGAACGGCCATGGCGTCGTGGGTGGGGCTTGCATGCCATGTCAGTATTGTGGCGTCGTGACACCGTGCTGATGTCGTGGTGACGCGGCGCACCGTGTCGGTGCCATGGTGCCACGGCGCCGCATCGGAGTCGTGGTCTCGCAGTGCTGCGTCGACACCGTGGGCTCGCGGCGCTGCGTTGGCGCCATGGTGTCGCGACGCCACGTCGATGCCGTAGTGTCACGACGCCGCGTCGATGCCGTAGTGTCACGATGCCGCGTCGATGCCGTGGTGTTGTGATGCCACGTCGACGTTGTGGTGTTGTGGCGCTGCATCAATGCCATGGTGTCGCAGCACCGCGTCGGTGTCGTGTCGCGGTGCTGCGTCGGTGTCACGGACGTCGCTGGCGTCATGGCCGAATTATGGTGGCGCATGTTTAAAACCTAGAAAAGAAATTTTAAAAAATACCGTATCTCGTTATGGTCGATTTGGAGGACAAGGACTTTAAAAAATCACTTAGCTATTCCCTGGGCCCAAGCAACGCAGTCGACAAGCGTTGAACGTTGAACGTTGAACTTTGGAGTCAAAGCGGTTGTGTGCAGCAACTTCCCATGAACCCGTGACAAGGGGTATTCCACCCAATACCCGTCATGATAATTGGTACTGTATATCCAGACGGTCACCGGTCTACATACCCGGGCAGGTTCGTCGAGGCCTTTGAGGGTTTCGGCCATTTCGGTGTTGCTGCAGCACTGGCATTCGCACCAAGTCTCATCTGGAAACTTCTGTATTGTAATTCAGTTGTCAGTAGTAACTACTGTAAATGGACCAGAATGATTTATTGACTGTTGCAACCTATCGCGCAGGCCTCCGCACAACGCGAAACTTCACACAGGCGTTTGTTCAATTTGTAGACGCGTCTCTCCTAGGGTATGACACGGGTTGCACCGTGGGTGTCATTGCCCAGTACCATACCTGCCACCCGTGATACCGCACCCGCTGCAGCACCGCACCCATAGCTGCGGGTTAAACCCGCGGTGTACGACTCAACACCACGGTGTAGGAACACTGTGGTTCCACACCACCATTGCCCTATACCGAGGGTTATAACCACGGTCACCATGTAAAACAAAGAACTAAAACGAATACAATGTATTGTAAAACCACTAGCTACAATGTCTGCAGCCACAACGCCCACCGTCGTCGCATTACCACCGCTATCGCAGTCGCAGTCGTGTTGTCATTGCTGCTGCGTTTTTGTTGTTGTTGTTGTCGCCTTGCCACTGGCATCGAATTCCGGTCAGTGTCGTGGTCGGCCGTTGCCACCGCTGCCACCGTCGCCATCGTGTTGGGCGGATGGAACCACTGGCAGCCTGCATTGGCAGGGCAGCGGGGGCGGTTGATGGCAGCGAATTGCACTGTGTCGGGGTCGGGGTCGGGGTCGTCATCGTGGTGAGCAGCGCACCTGCCAGTGTCTGCGTTGGTGGGGTGTTGTGGGTGTTGTTGTTGTTGTCGTCATCGTCGGGGTGTACAACAAGGTGTATGCGATTGGCGGGGTGACCGAGGCTGTCGTTGGCATCGTCGCCATGAACATGGGGCATAGGATCTCAGAGTTCTCCTGGCATAAAGAACGTGTGAAATAATCTTTCCCACACTGCGGTGTTTGCCGGCATTCTGTATCCCGATTTCCGCCTGAGTCAGTGTCTTCATGTACCCGGCCCGAGTGATTGCCGCTTTTGTTCACTGCCCTTGCTTAGTCACTGATTGTCTCAGTATCGTATCAATCTGCAGGCATGCACTTCATCAACCAGAGAAGACGGGGTCATGCCCCTGGCCGCCACCATCGGGGGGCAAGGTGAACTCCACGGCGCACATCTAACAAGTTGTCGGATGTGCGCCGTGCGGCTCGCCGGACAACGACAACACAGCAAGCCATGGCGGTGACGACGGCAGCGGGCATTCTGCAAATGAAGCCCCGAGCCATGTGCGCTTTCAACGACTCCGACGGCCATGAGTCCACGACAACGACTCGGTTGCACTGCACATCCCCAACACAGCCCCGAGCAGCATGTGCTATCAACCGCAGCTGGTGTCCCGCCATCGCAGGGCCGGTTGTGGCGACCCTAACCACGACGGCGGTGGGAACAGTGCCAATGGATGGCACTCCGTTGACGCAGCCCTGGCCACAACTACAAGACGACGACGACGACTGCAAGACGGTGACAGCAAGACGGTGTTGACGACAGTGACAACGACAACAAGACGGACGACGACGACGATGACAGCAAGATGGTGTCGACGGCGATAACGAAACACGACAACTCGGACAGGGAGCATGCAGCGGGAGTTCTCATAATCAGTAGCTAGTGTGTAGTAGATACTTCATGTACAAACCAATGTCACTACTACACTACTACTGGTACCCGTAAAACTGCAACAAAGGGTGCGGTATTGCTGCAGGTACGGAAAATCAAACCCGCACCCGCACCCGCAAGAACCATGAGACTATCACCACGGGTTTACCTGCACCCGTGCCCTTCCCTAGTCTCTCCTGAGTAGCTAAAACCACGTGGAGGTGCGGCGCGCTCGGGGGTACAGAAGGTGGTCAACACTGGCTCTTCAATAACTGGTGATGTGAGGCATCACGCACTCCGCCGCACATTTCTGAACCTCGTGGGCATGACCATGTTTATCAGGAATGGACAGCTTCTCAATTTCTAAGGGTGCGCGTGAGTGCGGCGCACTTGGGAATGCTAACAAGACATGGAGCCTGCTGGGATCTGAAGCTGGTGACTTATTCTCTGTTTTTGATGTTAAATACAGGAGATACATATGTAAGAAAAGGGATCTATGGTGCACAAGTAGTTGAATGCGAGACTTGTGGGTTGGCTGAAGGTAAAATGTACTGGTGCAAGGTTGCAGCGCGTGAGCATCAGCCTGGGCCCTGGCGGTGCGAAAGTGCCAAATAACTGCCAAATAGCTCGCCGTCGATTTCCGTCCCTTCCCTATCGCTCACTCTATCCACTCTCCTCGTCACTCATTCAGTCCCTCCCTCGCAACTACGCAAATGGACAACATCAACACCGATTCCCCGCAAGATGGCCCCTAGGCCACTCACAGGCAGGCTGTATGTCCTTGCACCTTGAGTTGCCTTTTAAGTTGTTCGCCAAGTCCTCTGACCTCGTCATATCACCCCTTTCCTCTCTGTTGTCATCCTCCCTTCAACCGTCAACTCGCTTCGCCCATAGAACACCTTGGGCCACGCTGCCCCTTTGTCGTTGGCAAGGGTGTCCTTTATCTTTTAGTTTCAGTCTTACTAATTTGTAACAGCAATGTAGGAGCGCGCTGTTGTCGACCAGGACTGGCCTCCTTTCATCATATTCCCATTGTCTCGTATTATTGGCTCCCTAGTCTCTGTCTTGGCCCACATGTTACCTTACCCCTTTGCGTCTTGTCACTGTGTTTCGATCGTCTCCACGTCTCGTCTTTTCCATGCCACCCATTCCCTCTTTTCCTACCCTCTCTTCTACCTTACCCTTTTCTGTGGTAGCTACGGGCTTGCCTTTATTTAAACCACCTTCGTGTTGCTGAAGAAAGTGCCCATTCTTTATCGTTCGCAGGCTACTCGGCCACAGTGGCACCTGGAACTCTCACAAATCGGACGGCAACTGCAACCTGCAACTACTACAACATGACAGAGACGACCCTTGAAACCACAATGCGCAACACCGATGGTGACGATCTAGCAGGTTACGGAGTCCGCGACAGCCATCGGCCTCACATGTGTGTGCGCACTGGGAACTTGAATTCAGCAGACGACACAGTCATGCAACAGCAGTGCCTAGTGCTTTGAGGTCCAGTCACAATGACCAGACTAGGACCAGGACTGGACCGGACTGTGACCGGTCCAATAGGACCTTTGGTCCCGGTTACAGCCCCCATTGGGCATTGCCGGTCTGCGGTCCTGGGCTATTGCCCTATTTCAAGGGACCGGGCCAGAACCGGTTGGGACCGGTCTAGGACCGGTCTTTTGCACTTCAAGTTACGAGGCCGTGCACTCAAATAAAAACATGTCAAATATATTAAGCTACTACTAGTATGCTAAAGTCTATACATTGTCAGTGGGACGATGCGCGGTGTTGTGGCAGCACGGCACCGCGTCAGTGTCGTGTCCCCACGACACTACGTCGGTGTCGTGGGGGCACGGCGCTGCGTCGTTGTCGTGGGGGCGCGGCACCACATCAGTGCCGTGGGGGCACGGCACTGCGTCGGTGTCGTGTGGGCGCGGCACCACGTCGGTTTCGTGGGGCACGGCACCGCGCCATTGTTGGGCGCTGCGGTGCTGCGTTGGTGTCATAACATCGCAGCCCCACGTCGGTGTCGTGGGGGCGCGGCACCGCATCGGAATCGTGGCATTGCGGCGCTGCGTCGGAGTCGTAAGATCGCGGCCCCACGTTGGTGTCGTGGGGGCGTGGCGCCGCGTTGGTGTCGTGGGGGCATGGCATCGCGTTGGTTTCGTGGGGGCGCGGCACCGCGTCAGTGTCGTGGGGGCACAACGCTGCATCGGTGTCGTAAGATCGCGGCCCCACGTCGGTGTGTTGTGGGAGCGCGGCACCGCGTTGGTGTTGTGGGGGCGTAGCGCCGCGTTGGTGTTGTGGTGCCCTGCGTGTTTGAAACCTAGAAAGGGAAAAAAAAAAAAAGAGTCGGGAAAAAAGAGAACTTAGCTTGGGTTCAGGTCAGTACACGAGTGCTGGGTGGTCGACCGGTCCGGCAACCTGCGTGCCCGCAAAAACCCGCCATCATGGACAAACAACAACACACACTGCTGCAAGTTGAAGCGCCTCTACGTCTACGCCACCTTACTCTACGCGTTTTAGCATCTCTGTTCCTAACTTCCCTTGTTACCTTTCCTAGCACACTTTCTGGCATATAGCACCTTCCCCCTTCAGATTTCGGAGTTTTGGGCTCACTGAAGCCCACACTTTGTGTTCCCCAGCATGCCATGTTCATTCGCGGCCCAAGCAACTTGAACCCTACACGTTTCCGACCCTGGCGGCCACACGTACAAAGTTTCGCGCCATGCCAAAGCATGCGCGATCATTTGCAACCACCCTCATTCCCTGGACTACCCTTCCTGTTCCCGACCCTCCCAACCTTGCCGCACTCGCATGCGGCCCTATCCCTTCGACAACGACGCGTCCACGATCGCTTTGGACCCATATACGACAGCTTGCGCTCCGCGGAGGCCTGCGCGACACCGAGTGACGCTTCACACCCCCCTGTGCACGTTGGAGACTAGGACTGGCATATAGTAGCATGGTATTTCATAGTAAGCTAGTTTTTATAGTAGCTTTTAGAGTAGATGCAATATATTTGTTATCATCTCACTGGCGTTCACAACCGGTTCAACGCTAGTCCGGTTAAGGACCAGTTTGGACCAGTCTGTGGACCACGGTCCACCCAGTGTTAACCGGTCTTACCGGTTATGGTCCGGTCTTTCAGGGATTCTCTGAATCCGAGAACCGGTCCCGGTCCCGGTCTTTCCAAATCGGGTAAAAAAACCGGACTGGACCGGACCTCAAAGCACTAGCAGTGCCAGTGGGGATGGCCATGCGAAGGCACTTGATACTGATTCACTACTCGTACTACAAGTGTATAAATAGTTCCTTTCGTTTAACGTTCTGCAGAGTAGACACTTGTACTTATTTTTGTGTAAAACCAGTTGCAACCAAAAATGCAACCGGTCCCTAGTAATGATTGGTTGCAACCGACGCATATTTCTGTGAGCTCAAGTGAACCGACATAGACCGGTCGGTAGCGGTCTCAGTCCGGTCTTCACTAATCTGCCTTTGGCATGGACCGGTCCTGGTCCCAGTTGCATCAGATCCGGACAAAAAACCAGACCAGACCGGACCTTAAAACACTATTAGGGGCTTTCAAAGTTGCCCTTATTTGTCTCATTACCTAACCATTATGATACCATTTTGCAAACCATTAAGTCAGAAATGATCTCAAAAAAGGGACAAATAATTTGATTTTTTAAGGATGGGAGGGGGCTCCTACTGTACATAACACAATTATTTCTATTTCATTAAGGGGGGCTGCTAAAGAAACTGAGTTTCATTTTATTTTATGTAAGACAGCAAATATAACTACATTTTATGAACTCCAAATCGGAAATAGTAATCTGGTCTAGTGGAGATCAAAAAAGATTTACCCCACCAAAATGTTGCCAGGGGCTCCGAGGCACAAAAATAATTCATTATAGTTTCATTATTGGCTTTTTTTTGGGGGGGGGTTTCAAAGTTGGACATTATTGGTCCATTTTTATTTTATTAATTTTCACATTAACATCATATTTACACCAAAATCAGGCTTAATGGACGTTATAATGGGTCCAATAAGGGACCAAAATAAGTTAACTTTGAAAGACCCTATTCTAATGATATTTAGAATGTATTCAGTCATGTGATTCATATGTACCCATCAAAGTCATTCACAATAAACATAAAGCATGCATCCAAAAATTATTGTGAAAATTATTCTCAAAATTATTCGCATATTTTCAAGAGTTTCACTGGAAATACATTTGACATGACTCCCGATGTCATGATGTCGTGACTCAATGACTCCTGAAGTCAAGACTCATGATGTCAAAGTCATGACATCACCATCATCACAGTAAGACTGTAAGGACAAGGGCATCTATGCTGAATGTACTTGAAAGCATGTGCATTGTATGGAGCCGAGTCCATGTGAGTCTGAAGGCTGAGGGGGATCCCGCTGGGGTTAGAGAGCGAGATAGAGCTGAGTCCGGAGTGTTCCCATTAGTGAGTGCCAGTGCAAATGCAAAGGGACGAGGGTGAGAGCGAGAGTGAATGGCTAGAGGAGACAAGAGGTGACGCCCTCCGAGTGCTCACAACTGGACCTGACTCCTGGGACGATCACACAGCAAGATGGGGGAAACAGTGGCAACCAAGCGCTGTGTATTCAGTAAGAAACAAGGGATTTAGAAACAAGCAGAACCGTAGCTACCCCGTACAAGTAGGTAGGGATGAAGAGGTGAGGTAAGAGGGACAGGGAGAGGTGGCATAGGGGAAAAGGCACGGGCCGGTATGAAACACGAAAACGATATGGAATGTGGGAACGAGTCGATGAGGTATGAGTAGCTGAAAAGGGGACATGAAAGATGAGAGATCCGAGGCCGAGGGGGTGACGACAACACGCACACTATTGTACAACAGAAACAGAGTGGTCAAGTGGGATAAAAGAAGATCACACCTTTACCTGAGACAGAGCGCGACATGGCCGAGGTGATTGACAGGTGCGAAGGATGAGGGCATTGCGGCAAAGATGGATGGCGGTGAACAAAGGTGGCATGAGGAGACGCACGGCCTGCCTGCCTACGAGTGGCCTGCAAATTGTTGTTTGCGAAGGGAATGGTGTCGGTGGCAGTCCATAGCAATGCGAAAAACAACGAGCGACAAGGGTGAGAGTGAGAATGTGAGTGTGAGTGTGAAGTGAGAAGAAGGCGTTGAGATCGATGACAAGGAGCTGGTGCGACACTGTGGGAAGTTGTGTCTGAAATGGCAACCAAGCCACACAATAGCAATCCAAGTCCGAAATGGGCAGTTTTGGGGACAGGCCCTGTGTATCCTCACACCGTGAGTGAGCAGAAGGAGTGGGGGTAGAAAACAACCCAGACTGGTAGACGTGTGAAGTGAAGTCACAAAAGTGTGAGTTACAGAGAAAGCTCCTATTCCTCTCGTGTGACACTTAGTAATACCATACCCGTTGCCAATTGGGGCAACGCATGATAATGGAGTGAGAAGGAACAAGGGGATTTGTTCGGGACGAGAGGGGATATTGACAGGAAGGGGGAAGAAGGGAGATTCGGAAGTGGTGAACGCATGGGAGAAGAAGTTTGAGATCCGCATGAACTTGGGAGAGCTGGGAATGTGTGGGAGGAGCAGGAGGTCGGGAAGGATGGAAACGAGGAGTTTTGGGGATGCACAAGACACTCTCATGAAGCCGAACGAGTCTGAGGAGAGGAGGGTCGAGCATGAGAACTGAACACAAAATTCTTCTACAAAGTCGAGCGACAATCGCGAAGAAAGTCCTAAAGACAAAGTAAGGTTAGCAGCACGGGATTGAGAATAGAGACGAGAGTCAATTCTGAAGACGAAAAGGAAGTCAAATGCGAATAAGACGAGAAGTCGAGTATCTCTCACTTAGACCTGACCTGACGAACTGGTGAAATCACATAGGGAATAGGGAGAATGATAAACGGGAACCAACTATGACATTAAGAGCACGAACCCCAAGCCCCTTATACAAGCAATCAGTACCTAAGACAGAACAAATAGAAACACGACTAAGTCAAAATATGTGAGGAGAAATGTTGTAGCAGGGGAAAAATAAACGGAAGGTCAAGGATGAGACAAGAGTTGACGGACGAAAACACAAGGCCTACACGAGGAAAAGATATGAATTACACCAAAAGTAGGGCAGTCAGGAAATGACAAAGCATGGCCAAAGGTCAGCGCCGATAATGATGACGACGATGCGCACTACGAATTTAAATGCAGTGGACCGGGCCAGGAACATTGTTGATGGTATGATAATACTCATTTTCCTGTGAATAAGACCTAGTATATAGAACTGAAAGTATGGTGATAAGAAGCACTTACACGTCCAGAATTGCTGAGGCAAATTGTGTGCACATCATCGCTCATGTCACCAGCCATGAGAGTGTACCCAAAGCAAGATCGCCAAAGCAGCGCTGCTACAGGCACTTTAACCTGGAACTGACGAAGCTCCCGGCCGCTGCCAAAGACAACAACAAGGCCAATGAGGCCCCACTCGCAAACAAGGCCCCGTCATGCAAAAAAGCCAGTGTGTTGATGGAATCTCCGTGCTTGACAAGGGTCCTCTTCAATAGGTATTGGCCCATTACGGATCCTGAGAGGAGGGGTGTTAAAGTCACCTTATTTACCTGCTGAACGCTTGGAACCTGCTGTAATAATAGATGTAATTGTGCATACGGTAGCATGGGTAAATGAAACAGAAATATAACCGAATCAGAAGAATCAGAAGAAGGCACCTTCCAAGGAAGCAGAGTAAGTAGGCATGTCCTGTACAAATGGGGACAGAGGGGGGCGATAAAAAAAAGTATGGCATATGGGGCCGCGGATGAGCACACATCCTTCATACGTATGATGGCGCTAGGCACACGCCTTGCCCCTCCCTCGCCGATAAATTATCGGTGAGGGAGTAGTGTTGCTGTGAGTCAATGCGGTCCGAGTCAAGTTGCCAACTTGACGTTAACTCTAACTTGGAAGTTCAGCAACAAACATGAGGCCAATGAGAAGCCTTCAATTCTGAAGGTTCCCACAAGAGTGAACCCGATGAACCCAAGAAACCCGAACAATGAGCCAGAAAGCACAATACGAAGCAATGACCTTTGGGCCTGACTTCCAAGACAAACAGGGGGAAATAGTGGCAACTGAGAGTCGTCTATTAGGGAACAAGAGTGGGTTTTAAATACAAAAGGATTTACACATATGCGAAGCGAGCCAAGTGAGGTAAGAGGGTACAGAACGAGTGGCATATGGTGAGGGTGGAAACTGAGCAACAGGGAGAGAGAGAGAGACTGTGTATGTATGCGGCAAGATTCAGAGCAACGGAAGAGCGATGGGGGACATGGTAGGAGAGCCATGTGATGACATCCCGAATTTATGAAACATGCTATAGTTTTTCGTTTGCAGGGCTCTGATTCAGAGTCTCTGTTCATACAATATATGCCCTTACTATTTTGGTACAGACTACATGAGGTTGTTATTTTGGTAGTGGGGATGGAGATGGATCAAGAATACGACGAAGGAAATATCTGCAGCACATTTTTGGAGACAACTCCCAAGTTGCACTGGTGTGAACTCTTGGGTTTGAGTTGATTCGAGTTGCGAAAGTTCGGTCCAAGTTAGAGTTCACACCAGTGTGGACTCTAACTCACGGCAACACTACCAATAATAGCAAACACAACGTACTTGCGGTCTCAACTGGATCTTCGCTTCCTCTCTATCCTCTCCAAAGGGTATTGGCCCACTCATTGTTCATGAATCGGGTGCACATACAGGCTCACCAGGCCCAGGCAGTAGCGACTGTCTCGCGGAGGCATGGGGTTCAAGAAAGGTCTTGAGGATGTGTTCCAATATGAGGCAATTCCGCCACGTCTGCATTCCCTTGAAGGGGGTCCGTGGGTTGGTTGGGGGTTGGGTGTATTTCGGGTGATGCCAGGGTAGAAGGGCGGTGCTGAGGGTAGAGGGTGTAAAGGGTTTTTTGACCCCTTGCAGAGGGGCCGTGGGTGATGAGCGTGAGGATGAGGAGAGGATGATGAGCAGCATTGTGGCTGCCGTTGCTGGAGTGCAGGTAGAGGATGGGGAGCCCCACAGCAGCATGGCTGTAGGCCTCAGGGAGGCACTACAATGACCACCCCACAGGGAGATGGTGGTGGTGTGAGGTGTAAATGTGTTCATTTCTTATTGTAGTTTGTAGTGTTCAGTAATATATATAAGATGAATGTTTGACATGGTGAAGGTGCTTGAAAGCACGTGCATGAGTAAGAGGGCAAAGGGTGGACGCAAAGGGTTAAGGGATTAGCAGCCACAAGCGAGCAGAACCAAAAGAACCTAGGTCAAGACACGCGAGAGAAAGTCGGACATGTCAAAGAACAAGTAAGGAGGCGGAAAACTTAGGAGAGAAAGGGGAAGCCATGAACGAGATGCGAGGGTACGTGAAAGGCACATGCGCAAAGTCAGACAAGGGAGGAGGAAGCAGGTTGAGTGAAGAGGCTCGTGTCAGCCAAAACGGCTAACATGAGTAACTAACATGAGTAAAAGACCTAGAAAGAAGGGAGTAGTCAGTAGAACAAAACTCAAGTTTAGAGCGAGAGGGTCGATCTTGAGGGAGATGAGAAGACACATTGTGTGAAGGAGGCAGCAAGTCGGGTGCCTTCGACTTCAACCTGACCCAAAAGGTGGCTTAATGCAAAAGCATGTGACGAAGAAACAGGGGAAATCGACCCCTTGATATACAAGTGGTCTGTACCTAAGATCGAGCGTGATCCTAAAACATTGAAGGCGAGAAGTAAATGTAAGGTAGTGTGGAAAGGTAAATGTGGTGTAGAGTAGAGGGAGCTGACGAATGAAAACATGCAGCCGGCGCAAAGTGGAAAACACAAGTGGGAGGTTAGAGTGGGGGGTTGTGAACAGAGGCATATGGCCGAATGACAGTGCTGAAGATGATGATGACACACTAATGGTAGATCCGATGACACTCGAAAGATGACAACACAGGTGGCGCAATAGAGACGAGATGGAAATTTAAGGAGCAGTGAGTGGTGGAATTATAGCGGGCTTGAGGCTGTCTGGGTCACAGTTAGAGGGCTTCAGAACATGGTCATCCCAACACAAGTACAGCAAGATCCAATTTGATAGACCCCATGCCCGTGAACAGACTAGGCAGACTTCTAAGATTCATGAACAGGGTTCATAGTTAAGTATATTTTGACATTCTCAAAATGGTAGTTATCCTGCATAATTTGGGGTTATAAAATAGTTATCCCTTTCTCTGTGTGCCATGTCAGCTTCTCCCCTCACAAAAATTAAAGTTCTCTCTTACTTATCCTTAGCTGAGTGCCATCTCAACAACCTCCCTCAATGGTTTGTCAGTACATATCTGACAAGCTGAAAGAAATGGCGCTATTGGTGTCCCTCCAGGGCAAACTCCAGGGTCTCACCAACTCAGTCGTCATTTCACAGGGATCAACAAACGAACCCTCCAGTGTTTGCAAAGCACATATCAGGACACTGGTGGAGTTTTGTGTGAATCACTTGGTCAGCTTCATGTGTTCACTGTGACAGAAGCAAAGGTATGTCCCAACACCTTTTGAGCTGGGTTGTCATCTCACCTTCTGTTAGCCAGTTCCCTTGTGACTGCGTTGGGCAACATCGCCCTCAAGCGGCTGCAGATGGAGCTCCATGAAGCCTTCAATGCCAAGACCTCATCACAGTCTTACAGACGATTGTGTGCTCTCTCCAAGGGCTGGTTAGGGAGAGTGCTTGAGTTGAGAGACTTGGGTCGTACTCACGAGTCCCTAGTCCCTAGCCAGACAAGCTTGAAAAGCAAAGCCCGACGGCACGCACAAATTCAATTGTGTAAAATGGAAGGAAAAGAGGGGTGCTTCACATACAAACAGGCATGTCGCATTCTACATGATCAACACTGATAATCTTAATCCTGTACATAGGTCACGCAGCGCGAAGGCATGTTGTCCCACAGGGATTTGCTCGGGTCTGGATGTTTTGACAGTGTCTGTGGAGGTGCGGTGTGGTGCTCAAAGCGCCAAGTCTGACCTTGAGCGTCGGACGCTTTGCGAGTGGTGTGAGAGGGCGAAATGAACAAGAACATGTTGAGTTTTGGACCCTTATCAACACATATCACTGCCTGGAGAAGTTTTTTTTTTGCTGATGAGAGCCACTTCAACCGGCTCACTTTGAGGCTGTACATGTGGTTGATACAATGCGAACGTGCAGCTCAATTCAAGTTCTTCCTTCGGGATCATGGGTGATGACGTCTACCATTTTGTTCATGCGTGCATTCTCGCTCTAGCCAAGTCATGGCCCCCAACATCTCTCCTGAGCAGCCACTGGTAATACCCGCTCTTCAATACAGTTTGGTGTTCCATATCACAATATATTGAGATTTGGAGTTTACTGCATGGTGCCATCTTGTGGAAAAGTCGTAGTTCATACCTGCAAGTTCAACTCAACTTGGCACAAAGTTCATGTGCTGATTATATAATTTCCTTTTTTGATTATTACTATAAATAATTTGTGTGAGAAACAAAATCGGCATGGTTCCTGGAAAGCCCATTCAATCTCAGCCTTATGCTGTAATTGGGACACGAGGGTCAGGACGCGAGGGGCCTATTGAATTGGATCTTGCTGTAAAGTGAGAGTAATCGAGGTGTCCGATGATGGCGGAAGACGTACGGCACTGGTAGTGGTAGGCCGTGAGAAATTTGACCTAGACAATTTTGTTTGCTCCTCGACAATGATGAAAATGAATTTGCTCGCAAGTGGTATGACTGGTACCCCATCATGAAATGAATGGTTTGGACACTAGGTGTTGACTTCGTTGACTGTGATCCTGCTTGTCCAGATTTTTGACTCCAGGTTCCTGAAATAGAGGGTGTGTGGAGGAGAATGGGAAAAAGTTTATGAGAGAAATCTCACCAGATCTCACCTGACATTCTCTTTACGAAAGGGGAGTTCAAAAACCAGCTGTCTGACCGTACCGTGCATGCACAACTTTGGCAAGAACCGCGGCGGTGTGCAGGGCGGTGTGCAGGGTCGGACAGGTGAGGTCTTATCTTGGCCTTTCCTTACCCTCACCTCAGCACTGATCTCGGAGAGATTTATAGTTGGTACGAGTTGTCAAAGGCTCAGAGGGTTGACACTGGTGTGGACTCTACTTGTGGTAACTAAAAGAGCACACCCAAATACCGAAATTATGGATAGGAGCTTCCTCGGGCCACTCCTATTCCCAGGCACCGGCTAAAGTTTGCATATGAAATGAAACAACTACAGTACAGTAGGGCTACTGCGTGCAGCGTGTAACTTTGGTTCGATCTCAGTTCAAGTACAATAACGGTACCATTTATGGATTTGGCATAAGCAATACTTTGAACTCAGCAGTCCCCACGGCTGAAGTGTCGTCCGCTTTATCACTCTGGTTACTACTGTGAACACTCAGTAAGGATGGACACCAAAGCCAAAGTACCCTGTGCCAGCCTCCGCTGCATTCTCGTCGATCCCCAGCTCAAAGTCCTCATCAAACCTTTCGAACTAATGGTACCAATAAACAAGGACTACGATGTGATCTTTGCCTTCTTGAGAGTCACTACTCCCTTATTGAGGGGAAAAGACAACTTGAAATTCAGCCTTTACAAGCCCCTCACCACTATATCATCTCACTGATTCCAAAGCTTGTCCTAACCACCACAGAAGTCGACCTGGCGTTTCCCGTGGATCCCTCATCTCTAGTCAGGGCTATATGTCTGCCCACACCGATAGGAAATTCTGACTAAATAGACACCATTATTTGTGTGGATGTCAGAGATCTGGGTACGTTTTCTACCTACTTCTGACTGATATAGGTTTCTGATACTTTCTCACAGATATGTCTGCAATTTCCCTACTTTCTCAAACAGCAAACAATGGCCCCGATTTCCTCTTAACTATTGAACCATATCCAGGGGATGATGTTCGACAACCTGGGCCCCTAACTATGACATCAGAAGTTGTTCAGTCAGCAAACGGGCGAGTGCCGGATTTTGTCCTCAATTTTAATAATGGGTTACTCACCAATCGTATCCCTGTTGATGTCAGTCTCACAGTGGTTTCTCATCACCCTACTGATTAACGCCATTTCAGATGCACCCGGATTATCCACAGATTGTGAGGGAGTGCCTTGGGGATAGTATGTATGACTCGCATTTTTCAGCCCTGGATAGTGGCACTGCTCGCTCTGCTTTGTTCCTTGAGTTCTTGCATTACCATGAGATCCTATTCGACAACCAAATCACCAGTTCTGCGGCCTACAGAGCCAACAAAGAGGCACATGTCTATAGCCTCCTGAGTATTGTTGGGGAAGTTCGGTTTGGTTCGGTTTGGGGCCATTTTGGCCAAACTGGAAACCAAACTGATTAGAATTTGCCCAAACTGAACCCAAACTGAATCAAACTGCTCCAAACTGTTCCAAACTGAACCAAACCATTCCAAACCGTTTCAAACCGATTAAAAATAAGTGTTTTAAATTGGTCTTTAATCATTTCGGTCCAGTTCAGTTTGGTTCAAACTTGGTTTAAACCACTTAAGGAACCACTTAAGACCTTGGTTTGAGGCAAAATCAATTGATTTTGTTCAAATTCATCAGTTAAGACTTTGTTTCAAATTGTTTGAGACCAAAAACCATTGATTTTGGTTCAAATTTGGTTTAAATTCAGTTTGGTTTGGTTCAAACTCAGTTTGAACCAAACCAAACCACTTATTGAGCACTTATAAAATATTTTTTAATATTTTTTCTTAATCGGTTTGGTTTGGTTTGAACTGGGTTTGGGACCCCCAAACCGGAAACCAAACCATTCAGTTTGAGCCAGGATTCTCCAAACCCAGTTTGGGTCGGTCTGAGACCAAACTTCCCCAACACTACTCCTGAGGTGCCTCGCTTCAAACTGGGAAGGCAGGGGGGACTTCCTTTTGTGAGTAACTCACATTTTCTGATTTAACCGGAGTCCAAACATGCTTCCTAGTAACAAATCATGGCCCCTCAGACTGATAATACGTCACGACAACCAATTATATCAATATACACCCCGTAGCAACTTCTGTATAGTTGTGAGGGACCTACCAGTCCTTCTTCTCGAGGTGACTTTCCAGCAGAGTCACGCAGACTGCAGTCACATGCAGTTGCAAGCATCCTACCTTGTTCGCCTAGGCAACACCCTCCTAAACAAAAAGTCCCCTGAATTTGTTGTCAAGGGCATTTACATTGACAAAAGCTACAACGCCACTGAATACACGTTCTTTCAAAGAGATAGTGGTCTATTCCAGCCCTTGAAAATTGAAAATTGTTCTGCCTATTGCCGGATGACATACTCCTGACTGCTGTGATAGGTTGAGTATATGGAAGATAGCATTAATTTAGGCAACAAACTTCAAGCATTCAAATTTATTTTCTGCCTTTACAATTTCCTTCATTCGATGGAAGATATATCCAACAAAATGTCCGTGGATTCAACCAGTATAATTCAGTTCATTCTCAAACGGGCCAATCAGTATTCAGCCCTCCCACAACAAAGGACTTTGCGCAGTACTGGTGGTACCAAGGGTGGAACCCCAGCCCAGACAACCCAGACAACAAGAGGTCATCCGATTTCAGGAGGCCACACGTGGGCGCTTCTTCAAATGGAAGGATACAATTTACTCCTGGGGCAGCTGGGGCAGTCGTCAGTAGTCGTCAAGGCTGTCAGATTTGGTCATGTGGTCGCTCTGAAATTTCTGCACCGTCTGGGTGTGACAAACGAACTCAACATCTTGTGGTATCTACAAACACTTAATTCTCCTCAGAACCATGTGATCAAGTTACTTCATGAGCTCCATTCTGACACTGGCAATATCGATATAATTGTCATGCCGTGGCAATTGCCATTGGATGTCTTCTTGGATGAACCCCCCACTTTCTCACTCAGCATGGTCGAGTCACTGCAGTATCAGTTCCTGGAGGGCATCTGGTTTCTACACGAGCACAGAATTGCTCACCTTGACTTGAAGCCAGCAAATGTCCTCCTTGGTTATGCAGATTCATCATCACTCCCACGAATATCAATAATCGACTTCGGCATATCTATTCGTGTAAAGAGCGAAGAGACCATGGTAGAAGGGTATTGTGGGACTCCATTTTGGTCTGCACCAGAAGTCGGAACTGAATGCGAGCCCAAAAAGAAGTATAGCGCAATCCTGGCTGACCAGTGGTCTTGCAGACGAGTACTTCACTATATGGCACAGTTCCATCTGGCCAACAATGCCTTGGTGTTTGCGTCGATTAGTCCAGATCCAAGCAGCAGCAGGCCTCCATTGGGAAGGATACTCGACAGCCTTCATGCTAGTGTTGGGGAAGTTTGGTCTCAGACTGACCCAAACCGGGTTTGAACCGAACCCAAACCATTTTAAATGGTTTGGGTTTGGAGAATCCTGGCTCAAACTGAATGGTTTGGTTTCTGGTTTGGGGGTCCCAAACCCGGTTCAAACCGAACCAAACTGATTAAGAAAACATATTAAAAAATATTAAAAAATAGTTTATAAGTGCTCAATAAATGGTTTGGTTCGGTTCAAACTCAGTTTGAACTGAACCAAACTGAGTTTAAACCAAATTTAAACCAAAATCAATGGTTTTTGGTCTCAAACAATTTGAAACAAAGTCTTAACCAATGACTTTGAACAAAATCAATCGTTTTTTGCCTCAAACCAACGTCTTAAGTGGTTCCTTAAGTGGTTTGAACCAAGTTTGAACTGAACTGAACTGAACTGAACCGATTAAGGACCAATTTCAAACACTTATTTTTAATCGGTTTGAAACGGTTTGGAACGGTTTGGAACGGTTTGGAACGGTTTGAACTGGTTTGGGTCCGGTTTGGGTTCAGTTTGGTGAAAATTAAATGGTTCGGTTTCTGGTTTGGCCCAAAATGGCCCAAACCAAACCAAACCAAACTTCCCCAACACTACTTCATGCGATAGGTGCAGTAAAGTGCCTCAGCGATACAGATAAGGGATTGGTCCATGTGAAGTGGACTCATGTGCTTAGCCCATGTCAGTACGTCTGCGCTGTCTGTCATGTGCCCAGGCTGAGGCTTATACACAGGCTGAGTGAATCTGTTGAGTCAAAGACCCACGAGAATAGCGCGATACTCCAGCTGACTCAGTGAAAATGAACGAACAAGTCAGAGTCAATTGCCAGGAATTCCAAGGCGTTGACTGCGGGTCGAAGTTGGGTGATTGCATTCAGAAATCTGGACTAACTTATGTTCGATCAATTGTATGTTCCCTTTTGTACTGTGTACGTGTGTCTGTCTTCGGTAGTTACAGACTTCTACGGGAGGGCTGAAGGGCCTCTCTTGCTTTGTTTCACAACCCTGGTCAATTGTTATTGTGTACGATCATCAACCAGCCATTAGCCAACGTGTTGTATAGTTCATGTAGGTGGGAGTGTCAGCGTGAACGGGCTGCCAATGTTTGAAAAGTCGTGACTCAATTTGCCAGGTGGGCGGCTGTTGGCAGTTCCGCCGAATATCATGATATGATTTTGGATATACACCCCCAAATTAGCATGGTGTGCTGAAGCTACTATCGTGTTAGTAGTAATGCAAAAAAATGCTTTTTATTTTCTGTAGCTTCAACACCACATTGTAGCTACTTCAACTCGTACAATGTTACGACCCTGCCGGGTCGCTCAGGCCAAAGGTGGTGGAACGGGGGTGCAACCAAACCGAAGGGACTTACGAGCTGACGAGGAGAGGCTGACCTGTCTTGGATGCTGGGCAGTACGTCGCCGAGCTCCTCAAGGATTTACTCAAGTGGAACGCAAGCAGTGGTGAGAGAGGGAGCAAGCACACAGGCAAGCTTGAGAGGACAAGGTGGCAGGAAATGGACAATAACTAGAATGGCGACTATAAGCCATTCTACTGAGCCTTATATACAGGGAGTCACGGTTCACTGGCAGTAGTGCCAGCGCCATAGGGTACAGGGTCTCTTTGCTGGCAGGAATGGCAGCGCACAGGGTTGAGGGTCTGCCAGCGCATAGGGTACTGGGTCAGGGTATGGGGTGACTTATGGAATGTCCTGGAAGGTACTGGAACCTCTGAGAAGCACAGGGCTCAGGGCATGACATCACTACCAGGCTACAAGCTACTGGTCACGTGACAGGGTCTAGGGTCTGGTCCACGTCATGAGTCACGAGTCAGATACAAGTCACATGCAGGCTACAGGCAACCGCTAGCGTGCACAAGTCGAGTCTAATATCAGTCACAGATGGGCTTCACCACGCATGCGCACAAGCTGAGAGTCAGTCCAAAGCCGAGTCAGTCTGAATCAGGAAATGGCACGCGAGATTGTGACATACAAACTAACATAATAGTGAATGTCCTATCCTATGGCAGTTTTTCCTTATTTTTGTTTTCCTCCCTGAAAGCGCTGTGCTCGTACCCCCCTTCTGCAAATTTCTGTCACTCGTTGTCACACCAATGGCAATGTCCGGCAACTGGATAGCTTTGGCATTTTGTGTCTGAGGACGCCTTGTTTGGCCCATGTGGCGTTGGTGAAATTGCGGGAGGAGCCTGAATTCATCACACTCCTGTCACCCTGGGGAGCCCTCAAAATGAGATTTTGTTCTACTTTCCAATCGCGTGTGTTGTTTCCCCTCATATTAGCCAGGGGTGACCTTAGTGATGTACTCTGACACCCTAGCCCAGCAGAACAATGTGGCACTATCAACATCATCGGGATCTGGGGGTCAGGGTCCTTACTTTTCACTACTGCTTTGTTTTTTTGGTCCCACTGCAGCCGAATTTTTGGATAAACCCATCCCTTTTTCTTATGATCTCATATCTATAGATGCTACTTTACCTACTGGATTTTGGGGGGGCTGAAAGGACAAAGGGAATGGGGCGATCTACTGCAATCTTTAAAATTTGCATAAGACTGAACATTTGCATTACTACTAACACGATAGTATGATACAGTGACCAGGTTAGTCTCAGATCCAGCCGTTGTTGACACTGCACCCATTGAGGCACCTATGCACAAGGGCTTTACAGTATATCCGTGCCACGTTCCGACAGACACGGCTCAGTTCTAGACAATAGTCTAACTTACTTTGGAGTGATATCACAATGGTTGTAACAGTCGACGTTCTGATCAATATTCCTCTCGTGTGACGCTTAGTAATACCATACCCATTGCCAATTGGCAACGCATGATGTGAGAACGGAGCAAGAAGGAACAAGTGGATTCACTCGGGACGAGAGGGGATATTGACAGGAAGGGAGAAGAAGGGAGATTTGGAAGTGGTGAATGCATGGGAGAAGAAGTTTGAGATACACATGAACTTGGGAGAGCCAGGAATGTGTGGGAGGAGCAGGAGGTTGGGAAGGACATAAACGAGGAGTTTTGGGGATGCACAAGACACTTGTGTGAAGCCGAACGAGTCTGAGGAGGAGGGTCAAGCACAAGAACTGAACATGAAAGTCTTCTACAAAGTCAAGCGACAATCGCAAAGAAAAGTCCTAAAGACAAAGTAAGAAGGTTAGCAGCACAGGATCGAGAATAGAGACGAGAGTCGATTCTGAAGACAAAGAGGAAGTCAAATGCAAATAAGACGAGAAGTCAAGTATCTCTCACTTAGACCTGACCCGACAAACCGGCGAAATCACATAGGGAATAGGGAGAACAATAAACGGGGAAACCAACTATGACATTAAGAGTGCGAACCCCAAGCCCTTTATACAAGCAATCAGTACCTAAGACAGAACAAATAGAAACACGACTAAGTCGAAATATGTGAGGAGAAACGTTGTAGCAGGGGAAAAGTAAACGAAAGGTCGAGGATGAGACGAGAGTCGATGAACGAAAACACGAGGCCAATGCGAGGAAAAGATATGAATTACACCAAAAGTAGGGCGGTCGGGAAATGACAAAGTGTGGCCGAAGGTCAGCACCAATAATGATGACGACGATGTGCACTACGAATACAAAGAAAGGTCAGAAAAGAGTACGTAAGTTCAAAGAAATAGCAGGCGCGCCTGTGCCCATGACAGAGAGCGCGAACTAAAATGATCCAGCAAAAGAATGTGGCTTGAGGCAACAACACGAAGTCGATCGGCTGAGGGCAAAGATACAAATGATGAGATGAAGACGGCAGAAAGGATGGAGGAAAGATAGGTGGAAGACGCATGGTATGCTTGAGGCTGTTGGCATTGCAGTTGATGGAGTGGGTGAAAACGAATAAGTTGGTGATCCTGAGCAGAAACGGGGATTTCAGGCTCACCTAAGCACTGACATCGTTTTGCAGGATAGGGGTGTTCAAAATAGTCGAAAGGCTGCGACGTCCAATTACTGTAAAAATGGATTCAAAAAGAGAAAAAAAAGAAGACATTTGGCTCCAAAATTTGGATCCTAGCAGAATCCAAATGTAAATGAGTCTGAAAATACTGTAATCTGGAGCTCCAGATTCTTACCGGGAAGTTGTCAGAGGTTGGGTGCAGTCGAGCTTGGCAGTATACTGTACGTCAGCTGGTTTGTGTCCGGAGATCAACATCGACAAAAATGTGGCAAATTCCGGGAGCGCCGGCTTATAATTACCGTTTTAAGGTGGTTAGTCATCATCGTCGGGAATACACTCCGGGAATTAGAATCTGAAGCTGAAGAGTTCTAGATCTACAAGTAGCTACAAGTAAGAACTACGTATGCTGCGCCACCCTCACTGTTGCCACCCCCGTTGTCTGAATCTTCACCGTCGTAGCATTTATTATTGAGGTTGTTGTTGTTGGTGTGTTGGTTGGCGGTGAGTGCTGCTTATATCGATTTAAGCTGCGTTCCTAGAACTGGCCCCAATCTGTGTGAACTTGAATATAATAAAAAGGAAGAAAGCATACTGTTACATGAGAGGAAATCATCAAAGACACTTATGCAGCTGGGAACATCCTTGACCATAGGATGTAATTGACAAAAGACGTACTTCCTCTTGAGAATCTGTAGTTTTGAATGCATTGCTCTTGGTCATTGCAACGTCAAAGACCGCCCGTCGCCACCATCATTGTTGTTGTAATTGAGGCGTCTTCTTGGCACTGTTGCTGCCATAGTCGCTGAGACGATGGGAAATAGGCACTGTGATGCTTGATGTTGAGCTACGGTGGGACATTGACTACCCCTGCCGCACTAATGAGGGTCCAGGAGTGGAGGATGTCAACGAACCTGCAGAGGTGGGGGTGGTTGTCTGAGGAGGGTATCAAATATCTGCGATGAGCTAACAGAAACACATGGGGTGAAGTGGTACCCATGCCTCAGGCTTCTGAGAGGGACAGTACTAATGGGGAGATTGAGAACAGATGAGAGTCTGACGAAATGTCTGACAAGCCAGCCAAAGAAGGGGACCGATGTTGGTGCTCGAAGCGAAAGTAGGTGTCGCCCATTGTTGTCATTGCCATTGGGTTGTGGTCATGGTTGGCGCACGCAGCTTGGAGGCTAAGAAATAATAGATTAGTCACCTGGGTAGTGTTTGTCAGCAGGGGGATCTGAGCTGCGTCGCCGTGGCTGAACGACCCAGGACCTCGGTCTGTCTCCACAAGGAGTAAGGCACCTAAGGGTTGAGTCAATGGTGCAGGAGGAGGGAGAACAAGATACTGTTACGTATAAGGGAAAGGTCGCACATAGCTCGCATTGGTGGAGTGCCCCTGGTCCGGCTGTGGGGATTGTGGCATCGTGGCCAGGATCACACGGAGCGCCGATGAGTGGTAGGGTCGGTGTCAGCACAGCCAGGGCGTTGTGTTAGGGCCCATGGAACTTGTGGCTGGCATTGATGCAACTACGCTGTCATCCTACAGGGTCTTACACAACAGTTGCAAGGGTCTCTCGTGCCCCTGTCGCATAGTCGTAGTCGCAGTCATCTTTGATGGTGTCTGGTGTCACGACGCCAGTCGTCCTGGTTAGGGTTTGTTCATGTCCAATCTGGGTTACACAAATGAGAGATGACAAACTGTTTCTTGTCGTTCTTGGAGACGTTGTTGTCATTCACTGGATTCCCTAATGGTCGGCGAAGTGATGAAAAGGTCAACAAACGAACATATACAGGAGTGTGAAACCAACTGATCAGCATTGGATGTCAATGGTCATAGCAGTGGCGGTCATGAGGCCTTGAGGGTTGTCCAGGGAAATGCCGAGACAATGAGATCAACGAAGTCGTCAAGCGGTCGAGTCATTGGTGAGGCCTATGTAAAAGTCATCAATTGAAACAAACGTGGGCAAATTTTAGTGTAAACCAGCAATAAAACTTGAAGAGACATGCTGTTGGGTAAGTGATAAAAACCCATCTATGCTCTACTGTGATACTCCTCGTGTGGGAATAGATGGCCTCTAGGCGGTCGTTGAGGAAGAAAGGGAAAAGAGGACTGTATGATTTTGGTCATGTAGATGGTGGCTGACTGATGGTGTATCAGGAACATCACACAGTGCATGCAAGTGCATCGTCGGCGCGTGCGAAGGAGTTGTCGTGTATAAAAAAGCACTTCACTGAATACGATCCATTGCCCCTGAAGACGATGACAAGACCATCATCTGCTCTGCTTGCAAACAAGGACCCATTGTACGAAAATGCAAGTGCGTTCATGGAATCTCCGTGCTTGACAAGAGACTTCTGTAATATGTATTGTTGGCCCATTTTTCAGAGATACTGTGATAGGGAATCCGATTGGAAAGAACACACAGGACATCTATCTCGGTCGACATAATTTTATATTAGCTTCAATGCGCATTGTAGTAGATTTCAGGGCTGATGCAATGAACCATGGAGCCTGCATCTCGATATGGGTGGACAATAGTTGGGATGCAGGGATGACAAGAAAAAAGTCGAGCAAAAAAAAGTCAAGCAAGAGCAGGAGCTCAATGACGAGTCACCAACTCTGACTGAATCACGAGCACTTAGTGTTTTGAGGTCCGGTCCATAGGACCGGAAAAAGACTGGGACCCAACTGGACCAGACCGGTATGCAACCGGACCATCGGTTGCGGTTGCACCCCTTCTGGACTTAGCCCGGTTGCGGTTGCCCATTTTCAACGAATATTCTGCAACCGAAAAAAGACCGGTTGAAACTGGTCTTTACAGCAACCGACCAATATACTATTCACACCTTGATTCACACATTCAGACAGTGTTTTCGTGCATGATATATTAGCTACTACTGTACTACTTGTAATCTAAGAACTGTTATGGTGTCATGGGTAGAGCTTGCACGCCGTGTCAGTGTCGCGGCGCCGCGTCGATGCCGTGGTGTCGCGGCGCTGCGTCAACGCCATGGTGTCGCGGTGCCGCGTCCGAGTCGTCGTGTCACTGCGCTGCGTCGATGTCGTGGCGTCGCAGTGCCACGTCGGAGTCGTGGTGTTGCGGCGCCGTGTCGATGTCGTGGTGTCGCGGCGCTGCGTCGATGTCGCGGTGTTGTGGCGCCGCATCGATGTCGTGGTTGTCGCGGCGCTGCGTCGACGCCATGGTGTTGTGGCACTGCGTCGACTCCGTGGTGTCGCAGCGCCGCGTCGATGCCATGGTCTCGTGGCGCCTCGTCGGAGTCGTGGTCTCGCGGCGCTGCGTCGACGCCGTGGTCTCGCGGCGCCATGGCCGAATCGTGGCCGTTCTTGCGCGAGGTGGCGGTGAGAACTTGTTCAAAACCTAGAGAAGAAAGGAGAAAAACACTGTAAGGCTGCATTAGTTAAAAGTTAGCCAGAAGGATAGAAAAAGAGACTTATCTTCTTGAGAGTTCCCTGGGCCAAATCAAAGCAATCGACGAGCGCTGACTTGGAGCGTTGGATGTCGAAGCGACTATAGTGGTTCTGTGTTGACGCGTTGGTTGACATAGTGACATGCTGTGACTTCCGGTCCGGCGAAACCCGTGAACTGCCGTACCCGTATCATTATCCCTAGCATTCCCCAGCATGCTGCATTCGCTCGCGGCCTTAGCAACTCAGGTGCAACACGTTACCAAACTTGGCGACCACTTGTGTGAAGTTTCGCGTAGCGCGAAAGCGTGCACGATTGTTACTAAATGCCTGCAACCACCCAACCTAGCAGGGCTCTGTGTAGCCCAAAGTTTCCCTTCCCGAACTTGCCGCATTTTCGCGCGGCCTTAACCCTTCGACAGCCACGCGTCTGCGACCGCCCCGGATCTACATCCAACATTTTGCGCCCCGCGGAGGCCTGCATGACCATTTGCGACGCGTTTCACCCTTACAATCCTGTGCATCTAGTATACATGTGTATCTAGTGTATTTATTTCTTAGTGTAATAAATTAATTTCACATATTTTTGGCCCATGACCCATGACAAAAAAAACATACCGGTTGCATGAAAGACCGGTCACCAACCGGTCTTTATCAGCAGCAGGACCGATTAGGACCGGTCCATAGTGGTCCCGGTCCGGTCTTTTGAAAATTCTGAATAATTAGGACCGGTCCTGGTCCGGTTGCCTTATTAGGAAGGTGAAAAACCGGACCGGACCGGACCTTAAATCACTACGAGCACTCACTAGACTTTATTTACGTAGTCCATTGTTCTCTATTTATGGTCAGATTGTTTTCGAGGCGTAACTCCCATTCTCTACCAAGCCTTGGCACGTCAATACCACTTGAGGGCATGTCGGAACTCCGACATGGCAACATCCCCAGAGATAGAGTGACGAAACCAAATTTGGTAGTAGAACACTGATAACAGTCGATATCCCGCATCCCATGTGTTTCTGCTATTTTTTCGTCTGTTAAATGTCCTCACAGACCATTTTTCCTTACTTAACCATACAAGTGAAAATGCAGGCTACAGAAACATCTGCCAAAGTTGAGGTGCATGAATCAGCAAAATTAGTGCCCCGCCGAAGTTAGGTGAGGCACTGTGAGGGCATAGCGATGACGAGGACAGCCCCCAATGACTCAGCAGAACAATATTGGACATTCAACTTCACAAAGCTGAGAGGACTGGTTGAGAGTTCCAAACTGCAATGACGGGAAGTGTTTGGGCCCAGCACCCAAACATTGTTGCAGCTGAGCAGCCATACTTTCAAACAAGGGGGTGGTGTGCAGGGCAGGGTGGCACGGCGCCAGGGTCAGCAGGTCAGCACCAGGCCCATTGTTAATGGGCTCAGGAAAGCTGGGCATACTGCATAAACATGTCATGACATATGCTATGCAATCCGGCAAAATGTGTTGTGTTATGAGAAAAATATACCAGGGGAACTCCCTGCGGTCGTGCCTCTCAGATGCCGGCGCTATCTACTTCGTTATCTTTGGCACGTGTAACTGACATTTGCATGAGCTGGGGATTAACAGAGATAGTCCCAAGCCATCAGCTTTTCTCTCTTCGCTTTCAAAGGAAGACACTAACCCTATCCATGGGAAGGACATGGAGAACTTTGCACCCCCTAATTTTTAGCGGTGTTACCGCCACGTGGGAGATGATGTTGGATTGGTTGACAATTATAGGTGGCCCAAGCTTTTGTGTCAACAAAAACCCTCCAGCAAAGCCAAACCTCTGATAAGACCTGTCAATGTCATTCAATTCCGATTGAAGAGGATCATAAGGCTGAATGCAGAGGTAAATTGAAGGATGTTCTTCATCTCCCTGAGCACTCAGGGTGTTAATTTGAGGATGTAGAAAAATATGTATGATTTGGCTGATCTCTGGATGGGTCAATGGCTCAGATGAGTCCGGCTTAGGGGGTTTGAAAAGGATGTGACTATTACGTGTTTGACAGCTGGCGGTTGAATACTGAACCCCTCGAAGGGAAAACTTGTCCAACAACTTAGCTCTAGGCGATACCAATATACTGGAAAAATCATCGGTAGGACATATGGTGGTCCTATACTTTTGGCTTAAGAACTGCACCAACAGATCAAGTAAGGCATCAGGAAGAGTCGTGTCACGCAAGCACATCTCGTCAAATGCAAAATCTGGTTGCTGAGTCAGATGTGCCATACAGTCGACTCTCTGATAATCCATAGCCCCCAATAACCCATAATCTGAGTAACCCATAGCTTTTTTGATATCCCAAGTTGGTATGCGAAGATTTTGTAAGCATAACCCATACACCTTGAAACACAATAACCCATGCCTTTTTGAGGGTTAATAACCCATAAGTATTGAGCGCCTAATGCCAAAAGTCAACTAAAATAGGATATTTTGTCAAGTGTTTGAGCGGAATTTTTCATATCCAGCATCCACACATTGCTCTGAGTGCAGCAGCAGCAGTCTCAGAGCTTCTCAACCACATTTTCACTTTCTTGGAAAGACAACACATGATGCACAGAGGCTGGATAGGCGTGAGAACTTGAAGCTTGAAGGGGCCCAGACTGACCAGAGGACACCCAAATGGATGCAATTCCAACACGCGTGCTGAAGCACGTTCAAGCACCCCCAATGGCATTATGTCTTAGCCATTACACAATGGACAAGGATGACCCTCTCCTACAGAAGATGGACTCAGTGGCAGTCAGTGCTCATACTGTTAATGACAGGCATGCAAACCAGAGACAAATATATGAGGGAATCAAATCGCACCTTATTTTGAAATACAATATGGTTGTGATATTTTTCCCACACGTGACCTTTATCTCTATGGAACCCCATACACCTCAATAACCCATATCCCTGGGCCTATCCTGAGGGGGTATGGGTTATCAGAGAGTTGACTGCATCAACTATATGGGCTAGGTGCGTTCCACGGACATCTTCAGCAAGGAAGGCTTCATATGTTTTTGCAAGTTCACTGACACGTTCTAGTGTTGGGGAAGTTTGGTCTCAGACCGACCCAAACCATTTAAAATGGTTTGGGTTTGGAGAATCCTGGCTCAAACCGAATGGTTTGGTTTCCGGTTTGGGGGTCCCAAACCTGGTTCAAACTGAACTGAACTGATTAAGAAAACATATTAAAAAATATTTTATAAGTGCTCAATAAATGGTTTGGTTTGGTTCAAACTCAGTTTGAACCAAACCAAACTGAGTTTAAACCAAATTTAAACCAAAATCAATGGTTTTTGGTCTCAGACAATTTGAAACAAAGTCTTAACCAATGAATTTGAACAAAATCAATCATTTTTGCCTCAAACCAAGGTCTTAAGTGGTTCCTTAAGTGGTTTGAACCAAGTTTGAACTGAACTGAACCAAACTGAACCAATTAAGGTCCAATTTAAAACACTTATTTTTAATCGGTTTGAAACGGTTTGGAACGGTTTGAACTGGTTTGGGTCTGGTTTAGGTTCAGTTTGGTGAAAATTAAATGGTTCGGTTTCTGGTTTGGCCCAAAATGGCCCAAACCGGACCAAACCGAACTTCCCCAACACTAACACGTTCACGCACTTCGCTGTGGTCAGAGAGTAACGCTTGTAGCTTTGCCTCTCTTGCAGAGCTACACATGAACGTTAACTCTAGCTCACCTGATTGAGATCATGTGAGTGCCGGTATCTCATTGGAAATAGCCAGCCACAAACCAAGCTTCATATTGTGATTCTCGCTCTGCATGGAATGTATATATTGTTCGTAAAATGCAGCTCCATGGGTGTGCACTGGTCCAAAACCCCGAAGAATGTCACCGTAGTGCAAGGCTGCATGGTGTATGGGTTTTACCTTGGCATTCTTGTATAATGTTTTAAAATCCGTCACGTAGCAGTGGATGTGATGTTCGTACAGTTTGATGTCTTTCTTAGAAATTGATTGTAAGTTAGCAATCTGGACTGCACAAACCAAGTCCATAAAGTTTTGGAGTTTGTGTTTCCGGTCTTCAGGCGCATCATCCCCCCCCCAAAGTCTGATTAGGGTGATGGGAAGGTGGACGGTGCAGATGACCCTCCAATTATTCGCACTGAGTTTTCCATGTGTAGCAGTACCCCAGTTACGAGGGACATCTGTCACCCAGGAGGGAAGTTGGGTGCGCGCCATGTCTGCCCAAATGGCTTCCATAAGCTCCTTCCCAAGAATGGCACCGGTAGTGGACTTCTTGGTGGATCTGGCCTTCCCATCCCGTACAGAATTCTTCGGAGGAGGGCCATGCTCTTCAACCTGATCCAAAAATCAAGTAGGGTCGTTCTCGGACATGTGGCGTATATACCCAAGTGACAGCAGCTGCATACAGCTCATCTTTTGTGTGGAGGTTATCAAGTTCTTTTGGTGTCATACAACAGTAATCACGACAGACAAATCGAAGTACAATCTTTTTTGCCCGCAACACAGTATTCGGGGAAGCGCGATCGTTGAGCTGCTGGATGCACTTGTCAATGGACTTTTGTTCTTCCTCTGATGGTATCCTTTCTTCACTTAGATCACGAATTGGCGCCATCTTGGAGGAGTCATGGTTAAGCTCAATAGCCAATATAATTGCCTGGATTGCTCACAGAATCATCAGTAGTGACACTTCCCTCTCGGATGCTTCGAGACGCCGCTGCGTTGCTTTCACCGGTTTGAGTGGGGGGTGAAACAGCACGCGGTATAGTCTCTGTGTCACTGACAATGGGCAATCATATTTCATCGGGTGAGACTGCCTGGCGCTGCAATCAACATAAGTATACAAAAAATATACACACGGAATGACTTGCCCATTCAACAATAGACCCAGCTAGCTGTAATTTATTACCTGCACGACGCAAATCATTGTCGCCACAGATATGCCACAGAGTGTCACAGGGACAGCACTTGAGTTGTTCCCGAAGTTCTTCTGGGTCATTTGGTGTGTGTATGACTTCATACCATTTTTCAAATTTGGAAGCTGATGGTCTAGCAATTGTCTTGGTTGATTGTGACGTCAACCTGTCACCACCTGTAGCAGTAGTGTCGATGCCCCAGACTTGTCGACAGTGATTCTGAAAAAGTCCAGCATCGAAAGCATGCATAGGTTCGATGGCAGTGAAGAGAATAGGGTTCCAATAAGTTAGGTCTAGAAGAGGGGACCATCTTATCCCATGATTCTTGAAGATAATCTCCTGTTCTTCATTTGTTTGAGCATCCCTCCATTGCCTCACAAGCTGGACATGTTTGCCAACATCTCTCTCTGGCCAAGTACATTTGTTAAGGTTTTCAATATCTTGAACCTTCAGGTTACAGAGAGTGCAGAAAAACATCGCTGTCGGGCTTGCAAATCCACCAGCTTGCCAAGTGGCCAACATATCCGAGACAACAGGTGCCAATATAGCTTGAACCCGACGACCACGCTTGTGTCTCACCGTACGAGAATACCAGACGCCGGGGTCAAAGAATTCGAGTAGAACATTAACAAGTAGCTTGATTGAGTGATTGATATCGGAGAGTGAAGGCTTCCTTGGCCCTGGGATAACGCCGGCAAGAAACATGTTCTCCTGGCAGTACCGCAGGTGAGAGGGTAGGTTGAGCAAAATTAACCAAATGGCCGTTGACAAGATCGTCTGCTTCGCTTCTTTCATGTGATAGGGGTTGAAACTATCCATAGAAAACAAAAACGCTAGACATGTCTCATCAACAGGTCCTGGAAGGAAATGTTCGCCTTTTTTCAAAAGAATTTTGCACAAGTGTCCCGCATCCCACATGTCCTCCATTCATTCTTTTTGGAGTCTTCGGAAGGCTTTGAACACAGCATCCTCAATATTGGGCCTTGAGAGAAGCCACCCAATCCACTGCTTCAGATCCTGAGCGTGGTACTTGAACCGGGGAACCAAATAAGCGTTGCCATTGATCGTGACTGAGTTGAACAAGGGCTCGCCACAGCTGGCACCCGAACGAACACGATGATGTATGCAGTGAACTGGGGTGGATGAGACTAACGCGGTGTCTTCTGAAGCATCGCCATGATCGGTGTTCTCCATAAGGTTAGGAGGAATGCGGGAGAAAGCGGACCCCTTTCTCTTCTTTGTCTCGACAACGGAATATGGATATAGACAATGGCATGCAGGACAACAGACGTAGCTGTGAGTGACTGGATTGAGGTGATACAACCCAAGGAGTGTTCTTGGATCCTTCGGGATTTGACTGGCTAACGGGACAAGCGACGGCTGGCTCTTCAGGATGCTTCTCATGCCAGCCAGTAACACAGTTGCACCACAACATGGGAGGTGATATAGAATATACATCACCAGTGTCGTCACATAGACAGCAAGGAGAGTTGTATTCTTTGGATGTTTGTCTACAAAGTGACTCTCTGAGGTATTGCGTCAGCTGTAGCTGCCACATTGAGAAGAGAGATGAGTATGCCTGTATTGACAATGGCTCCCTTAATATCACGCATACTCCACTGACCTGACCACACCATCTCCTTCAATCGATTTATCCTGACGAGTTCTTGAACAACTCAGTCTTCCAGGCCATCCCTTGCTTCGGTAGCCTCCATCAATTCCAGAGTGTTCAGGATATCACAAAGTCTGCTTTTGTGCTCCAAGAAAATGTGATTCTTGGTTGTTGACCTAAGTGCATACGGACCAATGTTAGGCTGCTTGAACAGGGCAGGCATTGGGCATTGATAGGGCCCACTCTTGGTAGGGTCGTTGGCGAAGTCTAGGGAATTGACATCGGGCAACCAAGTAGAGTGTGCTGAAAGCTCAGCATCCAGAGAAAAGAGAAATTTCATAGGTTCTACGCCAGTCATCAGTGCAGAGTCAAAAAGACGATATGCAAGGAAAGAACCCCTGAATGCCACCAGAGTGAGAGCGGGTTGTAAGTAATCTGAGGTTTTCGGTATACACCGTAAGAAAGGGAGACGGCAAAGGTAGCCCAGATGACCATTGTTTTGATTAAGTTTGGGTGAGTATGTAAGCGGACATTGTGTATTCATAATCATTTTATTTGGATCTGTATAAGGGACAAGGATAGTCGGAAGTGTTCAGGAAAGGGAGAAAAAAGAGGATGAGATCATAATGAGTCACAAGTAAAACAATAAGAGACAGTAAGTGTAAAAGATCGTACTGTATAGATGCCACATGATGGCGACTAAGGACCGAGGCTAAGCGAGGTTGTCCAAGAGTGGGGAGACAAAAGACAAGAGAAGATGGGACAGAGAAAGGTCCACGTGTTGAGTCATGTTGAGTTGTCTCGCTTGGGGCAATTGAGAGGACTTGTTCAACTTTTCATTGTAAAGCTGACGGGCGCTCTGACGCTGGGGGGCGGGTCTGTTCCATTCTGTGCGTAGTTCAGAGAACCACTTTACGATAGCATGGTCACCTTGTCATTGTGGTTGTCACGTCGCCATTTCTGCCACTGCCATCGTTGTCACTGTTGATAAGAGGCCTGAGCGCACTTAGCGGCTCAAAGGACATGCAGATAACAGACTGCTTTAGATTAGATATACAGAACTTGTAGATTAGATTATTTTGATCTTTACAATCTCGGACTTATTGTATTCCCTTATCTATGACATCACACATGTACATGACATCATGGACCACTCTGGATTGTCCTTGTACTACGTCTATGTACTTCCCTTTGTTTTCTTATCTTTATTGTGATGTCACTATGATGTCATAGTCTGGACTCTTCTTGTTCTCTATGCCTTGTTCTCTTTGTGTCCACTCCTTTGTCCGTGTACAGAACAATGTGTCCTTGTATTTACTGTGACTTGTTGTTACCAGCATCACCCCTGTAGCAGTATAAGTAGTGTACCCTGTACACTCTGGCACCACACCAGTTCTCATCTGTTGTGTGCCAGGTATGTCTCATCCTCTGTAATAACACCAGTTCTCATCTGTTGTGTGCCAGACTCCACATCTGCTTCACTTGCTAGATCACTCTGTTGCTGCTTCAAGCTTACTCTGATATCTCACCACAGTCTCCTTTGTCACTGTGAGTATCATCTCCATGTATGCTGTTCATCAGTCACACATGGCCTTGTACATGGCTCCCTCATCATGGTAGGGGTCGCACGAAATGTGCTTGTTTGGGAAGAGACAAAACGCTAACTATTCAGCTGAGGCGACGAAGGGGGCAGCACCGGGTCATAGTGATCTGGTTGGCAGTGGAGTGGCAAGATTGTCCAATCCTGTTGGGCCAATCTGGTACTGTCATACATACCTGCAGCCTGTTCCCAATCTGGACAACCATACAGGCTTCATCTTCCATTGGCAGAATGCCCTAGTGGTGATGGTCGGGGTCATACATGGTGTTGTGTTGGTGACGAACTGAGGTAGTACGCACCAGAGGGGTGCCCTGGTGCCGGCGGGACTGTCGAGACCAGAGTGAATCGATTGAACGGGGCTGCGCAGTTCACATATTTTCGATCTGTTTACATGTGTTGCCACCCAGGGGGTTATTTTGTAAAAGTTGCACCTCAAATACATGGGCGTGACTGAGAAACCGACACCCTCGAATTTGGCTGGAGACATGGGTGGGTCAGGCTGTGTGTGGCTGTCACCGTTCTGATTAGAGTTGACAGGCTGTGGGCGCAATGAGACGGCAGGCTGCATGGCTGTCTCGTTTGTAGTGATGAGGAGAAGCTCACATAAAAGGTCAAGGTATTGAGAACTGAGGCAGGTACCCTATGCACCACCGATAGACCTTGTACTGACCTGCTTTGTTCTTCTACTTGACCATGAGCAAAAAAAACCAAGGACTCTCTACGGTCACTTTGTGAAGCGCCGCAGCCTGTGGTGCTTCAAAACTTTGTATATCGTCTTGTGGCTTTATTCTCTCAACCCTCAGATCCTAATTTCAAATACATGTCAACTGCTTGTTACTCGTTTATGGTACGCACCTGCTCACCTGGGCAGAAAGGAGTTGTGCTCCAGTGATAACAGATTGACCCTTTCCCCGCACAGCTCATTTTCAAGAAACTTGTGTATGGTCCGGAGTGGGTACTTTACCCTGTGAGCCAGTAAACGTGATGACTGACAGGGAGAGTTCACCCAAGTAAGTGGAACGACGCGTGCACGGAACCAATCAGATGTGGAGTTGCATAGCATACATGACAGTGTGGAAGTACTTTCGCACACCAAGGGCACACCTTGGGAGAAGAGCGAGGTCACAACCAGAAGTCTTGATCATCTCATCTATGGTCTGACGAGCCCATCTTTTGTGATGTCAGAGTACGATGCATGAGGGTTTCGGCAAGTCACACAATAGGGGAGATGCAAGGATCTGGGGACAGAGAAGACGGTTGCCTGTTGTATTGATTCTAGTACAGGGACGAATGAGTTTGCCCAGGGTAGTTCCAATAAAGACCAAGGTCGCTTTTTGTCACAGTGGTGACAACAGTTGCCTTGATCAATGTTAACGCCAAGCTAGGGTGGTTTGGCTTTGCAGGTCCGGGATAAACATTGTTCTACTATATTGTACTGGCAATTCACAACGGCCCCAAGGGGCCATCGGATGTAGGAGTAGTCATGAGAGTGCATGGAAAATTCAGCGATGAAGAGAGTGGTGCTTGAAAGGGCTTACCAATGTAGAGGAGAGGAGAGGGCTATTATAGCATAGCACAGCAAGCAAGTGGAACATAGGAGAGTGTATGTCAATGTTGATGTACAGTGTTGGGCATGTGTTTCCCCTTTGCGAAAGTACTGAATATAAAATTGGGAGTATCGACGGGTGCTGTGTAATTTGTTCTGCAGACAGAGTAGCAGATGATAACATCTCCACCAAGGTAGCATTTGTTCTTGGACCTGCATACAGAGCGCACATTTTCCAACACCGCTTGTGGAAGGAAGTAGCCTGCAGTGCGATTAGGCGTACATATGCCACACTTAGTGAATTTGTCCTCACAGTCCCTAATGAGCACTCTGAGCTCATGGGACATGGCAGTCTTGAGAGCTCCAGCAGCCTTCTCAGCCTTGACCTCCCATCTCTCCAGCTTCTCCTCGTCTGGAGGCGTAGCAGCAGTCAGCACAGTGCCCTTACTTAGAGTCCAAGACTTCAGGTTTTCCCACTGGCTTCTTCTCTGAGCCAGAAACCAATCGCCATAGGCCATTGAGCTGTAGCCAGGACCTCATATCATCAGCCCAGAGGCGATAGTTTTTGCTGGTGAGAGTGGAAATGGACAAGATGGAGGAGTCTCTTGATGCACACATGGTAAACGTGGTGGGTGTGATAGAGTGGAAAGGAATGGAGTGATTTGGATGAATGGAAGAGTGAGAATTGAATGGAAGTGATTGGAATGAGTGTGAAGGTGCTAAGAGCAAGCCCAGACAATGGAAGCAGCAAGAAGAACAGCAAGGATTAATTAAGGTGCAGGGCAGGGCCCATAACCTGTCAGAATGCGACCTATAGATGGCCCTTGAGTCACAGAGGACACAAGGGGACTGCAGAGGAGGATATAAGACTATATTGATTAAGGTAAAGCTAATTACTCACCTGCAGAGGAGGATATAAGACTAAAGGGATATTTTCCGTCCTCTGCAGGATATACCAACCTGACTAAGCATATCTAAATAAGGTAACTTCGCTTGGAGCATTGCAGAGCCACAGAACAGCACAATCTAGCACGCTCTAGCTACAAATAACAGAGAGGGAGTGGGGAGACAAGAAGGAGAAGGAAGGTATGAAAAGTGGAAGTTAGAAACCAGGTAAAGAATGTAGCTGTGCCCTAGAGACAACAGTGGGTGCAACAAAGAGGGGGGGTAACAGTCAGGAGAAAACCCGCTGGGAAGGCACCTTCCAAGGAAGCTGGTAAGGGACACAGGTAGGTGGGCTGGTGGGGGGCCAAGATGAGGAATGGTCCGGCCCCAATGCGGGCACGTCAAACGAGTGTGGGAATTGGGGTCAAGGTGGGGAGAAGCAGCTGGTGCGCCCTTGCCAATGGGGCGTGGCTTGGCCTTCCAGCACTTCAACTCCCTGGAGTGCCCGAAGGCAAAGAGGGTCCCATTCCGCCAAGAGTGAGCACAGTGAGGACCCTGAGGGGTCCTCAAAGGTCAGCACCAGGGAGGAAATGGACCCAGGCGTGTAGGATGTGGGCGCCCTCACCCAGGATGGGGGCAGTGTGAGTCTCAGCCCACGGTAGGCAGGGTTATCTGCCAAGAGAGCTGCATGGAGTTCAGAAGGGGAGTAGGGCACACAAGTGTTGGATGCTCTGGTGGGAATTCCATTGACGAGGAGGCGGGCCCACTTGCAATTTTCCCTGGCCTGGACAGGGAGGGGAGATTGATCAGCGGAAAGAAAAGTCGCGAGGCTGTCAGAGATAAGGTGGGAAGTGGCAGTTAGGTGATGTGCCAAGGTGTCGGGCCCAGCAGTGACCACGAGGTTGTTCTTTGCTGTCCACCAAGCAGCGGACAGGGTGACTAAGTGTTCCTCTGAGGCAAGGACAGTGTTGAGGTGGCCAACCACCTCCTGAGGGCTGCATCAGACAGCTGGGGGGTGAGAGGCACCTGCTACCAGCAGGCGGAGAGACACAACCAAAGAAGGCCATGCTGGAGTCTTTGCCAGGGAGGCGAATGTGGGGGGAGGGGGATGTGAGGCAGGGGTAGGAATGGGAGCCAGGGCACGGGGTTTCTGGGCACAAGGCTTCGAAGCAGGGGGTTGAGTGGGAGGGGCAGGCACTGGGGCAGAGGGGAGAGGGGAAGCGCGAATCCCCTCAATGGCACCATGGAGGGCGTCCAAGCAAAGGTTGAGGGAGTCCCAAAGGGCCTCAAGTTCTTCTGTAAAGGCAGAGGGGGGAGAGTGGTGAAGGGAACGCATGGGGTATAAGCCCAAGGTCGTGAGAGGAGAAGTGTTGCCTAGTGCAGGGAGAGGCTCAGAGAGCGCAAGGACCAAGGCCTGTCTGAATTGGCTGATTGTAAGGGAGTACCCATCATCATTAACGGTGGGGAGGTCAACAAGGAGGTCATATATGAGATCCACCTCTGACCAACCAGGGGGGTCGGCAGTCATCAGGGCATCAGTGGGTGAAGAAGGCATGTAGATGGTGGTGGGAATACTCACAAGGGTTGCACTCATGAGTTACAAGTACTCATGGTCAAGGGTTTTCCAAGGGTGCAGGTATTGATTTCAACATAAACTATGAGTACTTGCACAAGTACTTGTGGAAGTCTGAGGGTTGCTGACATATTGGTTGATTATATTATGATTTCTGTTGCTTTTCTGCTTCATACTCACAAGTACCCCCAAGTACTTGCAGGTCCTTACAAGTACTTATGGGCCTGTGAGTACTCATGAGTATACTCATGGGTATTTGGTACTCATGAGTATACTCATGGGTATTTGGTACTCATGAGTATACTCATGGGTATTTGGTACTCATGAGTATACTCATGGGTATTTGGTACTCATGAGTCAATACTCATAAAGATCCAGGTATCGCTTTAATGATGCAAAATACTCATGAACAAAGGTGCAGGTTACTCAAGGGTGCACTCATGTTCAGCCCTAGTTCCAGCGACTCTTGACAATGACCCGACCCAGGTCCACAACTGGTGCTGGTCTCTGAATATGGAGGCTTCATGCAATAACATTCCTGGTCAAGATATCCACCCAATCAATCCATCTGTTTCCATTCAAAACCCAGGCAAGCTGACATGCCTGTTTGAAAGCACATTCCTAGTCACATTGTCATGTACCCTCTTCCAAGAACTTAGGACGCAGGACCAAAAGAACCTCCCAGTGGTCAAGTGCTCAGAATATTTTCCTTACCAAAGCTCAGGTGTGTTGTTATGGTATTCATGTTGCTCTTGGTGGAAATTGACACTACCTTCAGGACAGGCATGTTTTGTGTGTGAAGCATCAGATGAGACCGCAGACCCTGATGGTCATGTGGGTTGCCCTAGGTGCAGGTCAAAACTGGAATGGAAGAACATGCAATGTGTCCTAGAGCATATGGGTGCTCATGTACTGTACAACACAAGACTTAACACTTCAGAGGAACAATGTGGGTTATGCCTCTGACCAGCCTCACTGTGTCAGATATACCTCAGTAGTGTTGGGGAAGTTTGGTCTCAGACCGACCCAAACTGGGTTTGAATCGAACCCAAACTGTTTTAAATGGTTTGGGTTTGGAGAATCCTGGCTCAAACTGAATGGTTTAATTTCCAGTTTGGGGGTCCCAAACCTGGTTCGAACCGAACCGAACCAATTAAGAAAACATATTAAAAAATATTTTATAAGTGCTCAATAAATGGTTCAGTTCGGTTCAAACTCAGTTTGAACCGAACCAAACTGAGTTTAAACCAAATTTAAACCAAAATCAATGGTTTTTGGTCTCAAACAATTTGAAACAAAGTCTTAACCAATGAATTTGAACAAAATCAATATTTTTTGCCTCAAACCAAGGTCTTAAGTGGTTCCTTAAGTGGTTTGAACCAAGTTTGAACTGAACTGAACTGAACTGAACTGATTAAGGACCAATTTTAAACACTTATTTTTAATCGGTTTGAAACGGTTTGGAACGGTTTGGAATGGTTTGAACCAGTTTGGGTCCGGTTTGGGTTTGGTTTGGTGAAAATTAAACGGTTCGGTTTCCGGTTTGGCCCAAAATGGCCCAAACCGAACCAAACCGAACTTCCCCAACACTAACTCGTACCCATTTGAGTTGTACAAGTACTCGTGAGTTTTATCACCACTGGCACTGAGACTCTGAAAATGAGCCTGGCACTTGTGTAATATAGATACTATAGTTAACTACAAACAATGTATATACTAAGCCTACAATACTACACTGCCTGCCGCAGCGTCGCTGCCCCCTGCCATCGTGTACGCGTCCACTTCGCTGTCACCGCCACCACTGTCGTCAGTGTTGTTGTCATGCATCGTCATCATGGTGGGTTGTCATCGTGGTGGACCGTCGTCATCCTGTCATCGTCGTCCAGTCACTGTGGGCATTATGTGATGTTAAGCCATCTTTTATGCTAATTTAATGGAAAACATATTTCAAAAAAGCTTTGAAAATAAGTGCACAATACATTGTGATCTCATTCACAATGTAGTCCACAATAAATCAAGGGTGACAATGCTCAACACATGCTAATTACATTTATAATGTATCCAGGCATGGGATTTGCGTGTGCTTATCAAAGTCATTCACAATGAACACAATACATGCATGAAAAAGATACTGTAAAATTTATTCTTAATATTATTCACATATTTTCAAGAGTTTCATTGGAAATACATTCGACGCGACACCCGATGTCGTGATGTCATGACTCAGCGACTCTTGAAGTCGAGACTCATGACTCGTAGTGTGTGGCCCCTCGGGTTTTTTTTTCGTACCCGTACCCGTACCCGTCGAAACCCTTACCCGCAGCGAGGGGGTACCCGTCCGAACGGATAAGGGTCAGTAAAGGGTCACAAGGGTTCTACACCCTTGTGACCCGTGCGTTCAAAAGTACCTATTGTCTGTTTTTTGGTTCAGATACCGTTAGCATGTGTATTTAATACAGTCGTTGTACTACTTGTTATGAATGTCCCTCCCTATCCCTCTCTGAACCTGTTGTTGACTTCGCTGGCGTTGGTGTCGATGTCGTGGTGTCACGGTGCCGAGTCGGTGTCGTAGCGCCGCAGCGCTGTGTCGGCGTCGTGGCCTTGCGGCGCCGCGTCGATGTCGTGGCCTCGCAGCGCCGAGTCGGTGTCGTAGCGCTGCAGCGCTGTATCGGCATCGTGGCGCTGGGGCGCCGTGTCGGTGTCGTGGCCTTGCGGCGCCGCGTTGATGTCGTGGCCTCGCAGCGCTGAGTCGATGTCGTTGCCTCGCGGCGCCATGTCGGTGTCGCGGTGTTGCTGCGCCGTGTTGGTATTGTAGCGTCGCAGCGGTGTTGTAACGCCGGGGCACCGTGTTGGTGTTGTAGCCTCGCGGCGGTGCCGTAGCGCTGGGACGCCGTGTCGGTGTCGTGGCCTCGGGTGTCGTGTCCTCGCTGCGTCACCTTGACGTCGTAGGGTCGCCGGACCGAGTCGATGCCATAGCCTCGCGGCAATGCCGTAAGGCTGGGACACCGTGTCAGTGTCGGTGTCGTGGCCTCGCCGCGCCGTGTTGGTGGTGGCAGCTCCCGGCGTGCGGGCGGTGAGGTGGCCCGGCGAGAACCTGTTTGAAACCTAGAAAGGAAAAAAAATGAAGTTAAAGTTAGTTATAGGTTAGTTGAAAACAGGAAATAACTTAGCTTGAGGGTCCAGTCGACGAGTGCTGGTGTCGGATTGTCGTCGTGTCGATGCTGACAGTCAGTGTTGAAGTACCCGCAAAAACCCGCGAACCCGTGACACGGGTAACGGGTTTCGTGAGGGTCACGAATTCCGTACCCGTACCCCCGCCCAAACCCCCGGGCCGAACCCGCCCGGGTACAGAAACCCTTGCTATTCACTAGAAATGGGTGGTGAGGCCGGCGAGGATGGACACGTCAAACGAAGTCGAGAGACTTTCCCACGCCACATATTCACCCACATCTCGACGCGTCGCCTGGTTGCAGCTGATGGAGTCTATTGCCAGTTTTGACTCAGAGCGTCAGGACCGTACTCGAACTGCCAGTGTGGATGTGAAAACCAAGCATGATCGGTACACGCTCAGATCCGGTCAAGAGGGGAGCGAGGGAGCCGAGTATGAAATCGAGGAGTTGGGTTGGGAGTCGGGGATGTAGGAAGGAAGGGAGCGAAGTCGAAGAACGGGAGAGACAGGGGTTCGAGGAGGGGGAGCCGAACACGAGAGTTTTTCGCGAAGATCGTGCAGACAATTGCGAAGACAAAAGATCTAGAATAGAATAGAAGGGAGTTAGCAGAACAGAATCGCGAAAACGAGAAGAGAGTTGATCTTGTAGTAAAGGAGGAGGGGCATGAAAGGCGACGACACGTCAATCGGCTGAGGGTGAAGACGCGAATGATGAGATGTAAATGACGAAAAAGATTGGGTGGCAGGGGTATAGGACACTTGAGGCCGTCGGCGTCGTAATTGGCGGACACTCAAAGGATCTCGGAATGTTGTAGTTCTAAAATGAGGATGGTGCAAGCAACGAGGGGCGTCCGGCGATGGCGAAAGAGACAGATATACAACGAGGTAAGGAGCGGCAGTTTTGCAGACAAGATGAGGGAAGGAAGAAAGGCGAAATGAGGCGAAACGAAGCGAGTGAAAACGAGTGGGCGAGTTGGTGGCGATGTCTGGGACAGGTGACGACTCAGCGGGGACCGAAATGAATGGAAATGGCCGATTTCGAGGCCAAGGGCCGAGCTGCCCTTACACCGTTGTACGTGCTCGAGAGTGTGCGTGAGTAGTCGCGGACAGAGTGTGGACAAGGAGGGGTTGGGGTTTGAAGGACAGCAGCCCAAGTCGAGACGTGAGAACTGAGCAGAAGTACACAAGCGAATTCGGTTCGGAAGAGAGAGAAAACATCGACAGGAGGGTGGAAGTGGCGAACACGTGAGGGAAGTAGTTTGAGGGACGCGCGAAGTCGGGAGAGTCGGGAATGTGTGTGATGGAAGCTGGGGAATCGGAAAGGCGGTTCGAGGGGTTTCGGGATTGCGCAAGACATTCGCGCGGGAGAAGAGCCAAACGCGAGAACTGAGCCCAGAAGTCCTCTGCGAAGGTCGAGCGACAATCGCGAAGGAAAGACCTAGAGACAGGGCAAAAGAATTAGTAGTACGGGATCGAGGAATAAAGACGAGAGTCGATCTTGAAGAAGTCGAGGAAAAGAGCGCGGAGAAGGTGACAAGTCGGGTGTCTTCGTTTAGACCTGACCTCGACGAGAAACCAAAATCACACGAGAGGGAGAGAGGGAGCTTTCGGAAAGCTACGAACACTTTTGTGAGAGCGATAGTACAGATGAAAATACTGTATTAATACTGAACGGACCGTACCTTCCCGAACATGCGCATGCGACCCAATTGACGATGCCAGCGCTAGTGCGAGGGACACGAATGTGAGCCGACGCGGGCGCTCGATTTTCTCGCGCACGTTTCGACGCTCCCGCTTCGTCTACTACGCTCTCGCCTCGTCTACTACGCCCCCGCCTCCGTTCCAGACCTGAAACAGTGAGTCGACGTCGATAAATACTGGAAGGTCACACACTCACTGGCTGTAGATGCTATTCCAAATCGTCCTTTACCTTTTGCGAGCGGGTTGGAGGTCGTTTGAAGAGAAGGTAGTCTGCCCTGCGGAAAACTTGGTGCGTTGCCCTTTTTTACGATGTGGATCGTCGCTGACCCTTCCTAGATGCGACGCCTAGGCATCCGCGTGGAGATCGATCTCCACGCTCAGGTCGTCGTTTCCCACCGCGGGAGGCGACTCTTCGACGACCCCCTCGGACCGTGGCATCTCGTATTCCCTCGAGACGAACTTGCGCCAGTGGCTGGAAGGGAGACGGTATAGAGTGATAGAATATATTGTTATGTTTGAAAAGGCGCACCCCATCTCAATCTTCAATATCATGCTCGCTAAGTGAACGACTTCGAGACTCGTCCGAGTCGGGCGTCACGTGATAATAGACATAAACGCCCAGTAAAAACTATAATAAGTAAACGCTCAGCTGACACAACGAAATATAATGATGTGCAGAGAGCATCACATTGACAAGATCCCCTTGCCGCCTGCGACTTCGTGAAGGACCCAATCCCTTGAGGTTCGGCAGTTCGTCATGATGTATCCAATAGTTCTCCTCGATTGATCCCGAATCTGCCCAGAACCTCGGAAAGAGCGTTAACTAGATTGAAGCACTCATAACAATGACGCCGCCTCCGCAAGGATAGGCTCGGACGCGGCAATGCCACGTATAGTATCGATCCCGTCTTCAATCGACATGCAGACGCGCATGTGGTTAGATATTTGCTCTTGTTCTTTTTCCACTTGGTCGCTAGGTAACGGAACGTAGATCGTGCTATTGATGTCCAGAGGCAACCGCTGCGACAAAACAGCACGATTCTGAGCCTCTGACAGCTTATCCGGGAACGTTCCGCAGAGTAACTTCAGGGAAGCAAAGTGGACCAACCCGCGGCGTACTTGGTCATCGCCATGATCATAAGATGTGCCCCACCTGTCAAAAGGTGAGAAACCCGGAATATACAATAAATTACGGCTCACAATGGCCTTCCCATATGGGCGATACACTCCAACGAAGTGACATCATCGAGGGTTTTGTACTTGTCGAAGACTTTGCGGTTCTTCATGAGTTGGTCAAAGCCCAGATATATGAAGGGTGTGGGAGTTTTGAGTTCGCCATCATTCATGCGGTGGGAGGCATCACGACCACGAGGCGGAGAAAATTGAGATGTTTTCCCGATAGTGGAGAGGAAAAATGTGAACAATGACACATATGAGAATACCCTAAGTGCCCGACAAAGTTCAACAAAATGGCACTGTATTCCGTCGGTCGAAGGGCACCGTCAACGGATGGGCTTTGTCGAACACAATGAAGATCTTTGGAAGTGCTAGCTTTTCCGTTGAAGGGCTCTTGGAAAGACCATCATCTTTGACTGGATTTTGAAGCTCCTTGGATGCAGCTATCAAGTCCTGGTCCTTGTCGCCGGCTTGCTCTTGTCCCTCAGGATGTCGCTCGGGATGTCCTTCTTCAAAATGACCCCGATGAGTTAGAAATAATTGAGAGAACACAGGTATGGCGTACCTCTGCCTTGTCAACCTCACGGCAAAAGTTAACTCTTTGAGCCTAGAGGAACCCATAGTTTGCCCCTCCGACACGAATTCCCTGGACTTTTTGATTCGATGGGTTGTCATAGTATCGCCTTCGCTGGGGGTATAATCTGCATCCATCTTCGTGAGTCTCCGTAGCGATGCAAAAGAGTGCTACAGAGTAAGCAATCCACTATCTACCTTGTCAAGACTACCAGCTGTCCGTCGTCTCGGTCATCTGCCTGCCAGATCGACGAGCCTGAGGCATGCAGGTGTGTCCAGTTTGTACCGTGGCGTTGCTGTGCAGAGTGGTGAGTTGGGAAATAAGCTTCAAAAATGTCAGGGAATAGCATGAAGAACAAATCGAAGTCATCACCCACGCTCAAGCTCCACAAAGAATAATACGGTGAGAGGAGAAAACGTACTGAGGGTGCTGTCACAGTTGTGTAAGATTGGACTTTCAGGTGTGGTGTACATGCTATCCCCAAAAGGTTCTGTGTGAGTCACGGAGTTCACGTATGGGACATCGAGGGGACTTAAAAACAGAGAGAGAATCGGGACCCAAAGTCTTAGTCCGACTATCACAACCGTCACACCCTTGTCACGCCATACCACAGTCCGAGATCAGGAGTTGTTATAGTACAGTAGCTCCAGGTGGAGTTAATTTACCCAAGGATGGGAATCTTTGAGTCTTGATACCACTCCAGTCGATTGTAAATTTCTGAGCGATTTTTGAAGAGGCCACTCCCAATAAAATACAAAATCTATCTTAGGTAGTGCAAAGATCAAAGTCACCGTCACGGTTGTCCTTTGACTATCATTGTCACATAAGACTGAAAGTCTTCACCTCAACAACGAAAATACCTTTGTTGGGATCTTCCTGACAGGCCGACTCTAGGCCCATGTCAGTAAGAAGAGTGCTAATATAAAAAGAAGACATACGCGGCTCGTACCAATTTTGGAGGCGACGTCTGGAGTTGGGAGGACTCCGGTAGGGAGAAAAGGCGTGTCAATGGAATTTTGCAAGGAAACGGTAGGGGTGGTTGTCGGAGCAATAGCCGCGACGACAGGAATGAATAACCAGGCGGCTGTTATGATAAGGGAAAAGTGGCCCGGGGCGAGTGGAGACGATGAGACGGCGGTTGGGAGAAGATCTACTCGTCACCGTCAGCTTGGGGCTAGCTGGCGCCGTGGCGTCGTTCTCTCGAGGGCCTTGAACTGGCAGACGTCCCCTTCAGGGTCTGAGGTAAGTGGGATTGTCACGACTGCTGTCCTTGAATGTCTAACCTGGAATAGCGAGGGATAGAAAAGAGAGAGAATAGACAGACAGTGTGAGGACGTGAGGTAACGGCATTGTCGCCGACATCGCAGTTCTGGGGTGGGTTGGTGGTCGTGCCGCGGTAGTCGTCTTGAAGGTGCAGATCCTGGTCGTCGCCTTGAGGACGCCGTTTCAGTGGCGTCGCCGTCGTCGTCGTTGTCTTGGGGCTCGGGGCTCGTGATGCTACCGCTTTGATGATGTAGTGTCACCGTCATTGTCACCTCAAGACTGCCAGTACCTGTCGTCTTGAGAGAGTCGGGTAGCGGTTTATTCCCCGTGGTGTTGTCCTAGGTGCGGCGGTGGCACTGTTGTCGTTGCTGTCTTGATGTCGCGAGCATAGTGCCCTCGGAATGGCCAGACACTGCCACGTTCTAGGCACCCGCACATCGTGCAATCCGGGGCGCACCAGCATGGGGGACGGCGGGCCATCGGACTTTGCCAATGCCATCTGCTGTGTGGAATCGACACAAATCTAAGAAGGAAAAGTGTATTGGGCACAAAAAACCGTTGTAGTTACACTCGCTGTCCTCCTACTGCAACGAAAGACCAATAGACTGAGTATGCCCACCATGGGTGGCTGGCGGTTCAGGCGACGATGCTAAGTAAGGTTTGAGGGGACTCGTTGCCGAGGTCATGCCCAAACAGCCTTGAAAAACTCGTGAGTTAGATGCGTGGGGATGCCATGTTTTCTCGAGAGAAGTTCCTCCGAATTGATGGGTAAAGCGAGAAGGCTCGAGGAAATATCCATAGGAACGGCTTTTTGCCATATCCTCGAGATGGTTGGTTGGGCCAGGCAGAGATTGAAGCGATACGGTTGGCGCACTTCGAGGCGCATGAGTACAACTCGTACAGTTTGTCCAGATGAGGGACAATGAAATCTATCTGAATCTTCCCTTGGCACGTTGCACAACTTCCTATTCGTAAATGCAGATCACGATGCATAGAATATTCTGCGATCTTGAAGTGGTCAGAGAATACCATGATAGATCGGGTGCTCAAATCGACTCCGAAGTGGTAAAATGAGATACTATGCTTGGCCCTGACTTCGGACACACACACACACACACACACACACACACACCCCGACTTCGGTCACTCAAAGTTTCTTACTCATTTCGTCTCTAATCTCATCCAAATTTTATATATACTATCCAGTGCTATTTATGAACAATCTCTAACCGTTTTTTTTTAAATAAAAATCTTGTTGTGTCGCAGAAAACGAGAATTGGGTGACGCTTGTCGACTGATGCTCTGGTTGGGGTTTTATTGAGTTTGGCAGATCATAAATGTATTTTTGGCGTGATATGTACTTAGTAAGTATCGAAAACAATGCTCTTAGTATATCAATGTCATCAAAAGTGTCCCCTGGCACCGCCATAACCCGCCCGCCCCCACCATCCTGTCGTGGTCGTGATTGTCTCCACTACCGTTACCTTGCATCGTCGCAGTCACGGTTGGGCTCATGGTCACTCTGTTGTGATCGTGGTCGGGTAGCTGCGCCATTATCATCTCCACCTTGCTGCTGCCGCCTCGTCGTCGTCACTTTTGTTGTGGAAGGACTTGGGTGTTGTGTTGAGGTAGTGTCGCGGCGGGGTGTCGTGGCGTTGTGAGGCTTACACGCTATTGGGGTGGTGTCACAGCAAAACTTGTGCACAGCGATGGCATGGCATCGCGGCAGGCTTTTTCACAGCGGGTGACCATGGGCTTGCATGTAGCGAGGCGGCAGTTTGTGAGACTTGAGGGGTGAGGCGCAGGGTGCGCTTCTTGCACGCCCTGGAGAGGCGTGGTTCGAGAAAGGAGGAGCGGCGAGGGAAGCGTCCCCCAATCATTGACTGGTTATGCAGAAAACGGCTGCGTCTCACCGGCGTCACAATTTCCCGACACACCGTTGGTCGTCCACCTTCTCAGGCTAGGCCCACCCGGTCCTGTCTGCGACGCGCAGTTGTCAAGGTCGCTTTGACAGAATCGAGCCGAGGCTCGCCTTTTCCCTCAAGGTCCACCACTACGAAACCTCATGTAAGTCATCCCCTCTTCTTGCTCACCGCCTCGCTCACTCCCACTCGCCATCACCTTCACCAACCGTTATTCACTGCGTGTTGCGGGGAGCAAGCGTGTGAGAGGTCAAGGCACGAAGATGGCAAGGGGACTTGCGAGATTTGAGTGGGCGCGGGGTGCGCTTCTTGCATGCGCTGAAGAGGTATGGTTTGAGGACAGGTGGAGAGAGGTGGCGAGGGGCTCTGCGGTGTAGTGAGAAACGAAATGGAAATAAAAAATAAAAACTTATCTTCATTCACCGAAACCCAGCTCATGGTCAGCAGATAGATGCAGGCGTGGAGGCCAGAGTACAGTAAGGTGTGGTGGGTTGTGTGCCTGTGAACGGGGTTGTACAGGAAGAAATGGTGGGTGAGGCCGGTGAGGGTGGACCCGTCAAACGAAGCGACAGACTTTCTGACGCCACCGATTAGACCACATCGCATCACCCGGTTGCAACTGAGGGAGTGAGTATGAACATCAAGGTCTACAGTACTCGGAAACAAAAACTCATCAAAGCTTGCTTATAAGCGAGGTTGATATGCGCTTGATGAGGTACCGGTGACAGAGTTCATGATTAGAGCTCATGATTACGAGGTGGGGCCGTGACTCGGGAAATTGAATAGTACGCCCCATTGTGACAAGTGGGACCGTGGGATGCGTGACATCGTTCCCTTATTCCATCACCGGACACTTGACTTCAATGCCTCAGAGGACCAGCAACGTCAGGGAGCTTGCTCGATTTGGAGATCTAGTAGCCATGTATCACACCGAAATCAAGGATAACATGGAGCCAGAGGTAGTTCACGGAGAGGGCAACAGAGATTTGGATATGAATACGGGCACTGGTAAACTGTGGACTCGGAAATACTACAACCACATTCCATTGACTTTACGGCTGCGTTCCAACAATATATAGACATAACTGCAGTAGAACCAATATAACGACAACACAGATATTATGAACTTTATTATGAAACGATTTAGACCAATTGGGATCATGACAATAGCTGAGATCTGTCACTTCGCGTTATGACTTCCGCGGGAATTTGCTGATGAGGGGAAGCTTGGGTCGGAGAAGATGTGTTTGAGTAGTCAAGGAGTTCACGCGAGGGGTCTCGAGGACGCATGCGGTTCTGTATTGCACAGAGTCAATAGGGGGCTTTCATACACGAGAGCGTGCAATATTCGACAGACCGTAACGACGTTAGAATAGGTCTTCGGACCCAGAGATAAGTGTTGACCAAGAATCAAAATGAGAGGGATCAAGCCCACTCCCGGGAGTTTGGGAGCGTAGTACGCTGGGATCAAGGGAATTGTTGTAGAACGACCTCCACGAGTCTGCTTTGTTAGCCATCGCGATCCACTTATCTGGGAAGTCTTTGACGGGGTTGAGAAAATCCTTATGGATTCCCGAGCACCAGAAATCGTACGTTGTGAAGTACGGCTGTCCATTCTCATCGACATACGATGCACCCATCGCCGGTGATGAGTAAGTCTTGTGAGTGACTCCCGACGCTTTGCTACTACAGAGTGCGAAAACGATGCGGATGATCGGGATAGGGAATCTTCGCTCTAGTTTGTCTAAACTGAGCAAACCACACGCGAAGGGGTCCATTTTCTTGAAAATTTGGGCCTGGGCTACTTCGCTGGTATCGTTCTTCTTTACTTGGACGATGATGAAACCAACTTTATCGACGTCGAGGTCAGTACCGCCATACAAGAACGGGTAAACGGCGTCGAAGCCACGCTGGCCGGTGGCACCAAACGCAGCTGCGCCACGCGCCATGAATGCGAGTAAATAAGGCCTCGTCAAGACCTTCCGCTGGTGTGGCTTGATGAAGTGGTTGAAATGCATCCAGGCGTTGCCGAATACCTGCCCAAACATTTGTGCAGGTCTAGCGTGACAGAGTGATGGCATCCCGCCTGACATTGACGTGTATGTTGCTTCTGAGAAAAGGGAGGAAAACAGGTCCGCTACGGAGAAGTAACGTGAGAGTTGTCCTGAAAACTTGGAGTTAAGCTTCGCCGCTGTTATGTCACGAGCCCATGTGAAGAACGCGGCGACCAATAGTTCTGCTCGATCTCCAGTATTGATGCCGAATCCGGTCAGAACCTCAGAAAGAGCGTCAACTAGATTGAAGACACGACTGTCACTCATAACAACGGATGCCGCCTCCGCAAGGATAGGCTCGGACGCGGCAATGCCACGTATAGTATCGATCCCGTCTTCAATCGACATGCAGACGCGCATGTGGTTAGATATTTGCTCTTGTTCTTTTTCCACTTGGTCGCTAGGTAACGGAACGTAGATCGTGCTATTGATGTCCAGAGGCAACCGCTGCGACAAAACAGCACGATTCTGAGCCTCTGACAGCTTATCCGGGAACGTTCCGCAGAGTAACTTCAGGGAAGCAAAGTGGACCAACCCGCGGCGTACTTGGTCATCGCCATGATCATAAGATGTGCCCCACCTGTCAAAAGGTGAGAAACCCGGAATATACGATAAGTTACGGCTCATAATGGCCTTCCCATATGGGCGATACACTCCAACGAAGTGACATCATTGAGGGTTTTGTACTTGTCGAAGACTTTGTGGTTCTTCATGAGTTGGTCAAAGCCCAGATATATGAAGGGTGTGGGAGTTTTGAGTTCGCCATCATTCATGCGGTGGGAGGCATCACGACCACGAGGCGGAGAAAATTGAGATATTTTCCCGGTAGTGGAAAGGAAAAATGTGAACAATGACACATCTGAGAGTACCCTAAGTGCCCGACGAAGTTCAACAAAATTGCTCTGCGTCCCTTCAGACTCGAAGGGCGTCGTCAACGGATGGGCTTCGTCGAACACAAGGAAGACATCTGGAAGTCGTAGCTCTTCCATTGAAAGGCTATCATCGTTGATTCGACTTCGAAGGCTTTCGAATGCGTCTATCAGGTTCTTGTCGTGTTTGTCGAGCTTCTTTTCGTCCAGCTTGCTCTTGTCGCCCGGCTTACTCTGGCGCGACCTGTCCTTGTTGCCCGGCTTACTCTTATTGCTCTTGGTGTCGCGCAGGATGCCCTTCTTCAAAATAACGCCGACGAGTTGGAAAGGATTGCGAGGAGAACATAGGTACGACGTACCGTTGCCTTGTCAACAACCTCACCGTAAAAGTTGACTCTTTGAATCCCGGAGGAACCCATAGTTTGCCCATTTGACATGAATTCCCTGAACTTGTCAATGCGATACGTTCTCTTAGCACCGCCTTCACTGGGGGTATAATCTGCATCTAACTTCGTGATGGTCTCCGCGGTGACGCAAAAGAGTGCTTTGAGGAAATAGTGCGCTCGGATGAAGGATGACTCGCTTCTGCTTTTACCTTGATACTCCTGATTGCTCGTGAGGAACTCGCGAACTCCATCGTCGGCGGGGGGGAAGCCTAACAATCGAGTTTGGCAGGCTATGGAGATGAAAGGGACATGACACACCTTCGCCATCCTTCGGGCGCAGGTTGATTGGGATCAGAAAATGTTCCTTAGAAAACTCATCCAACAGGCGCGATTTGCCCATTCCAGATGACTGGACAATTGAGCAGTAGCGAGCATACCGCTTCCCCATCGTCATCTGTACACGAACATGCTTCTCAAGGGCCCGGAGCGGGCCCTTCCCGACGAAATCTGCGGTCCAAGAACGCTCAACAGCTGAGAGTAAAAGTGAAATTAAGGCCACTACACCCAAACGGTTGAGACTCACCCTGACCCTGCGATTCCCTAGAAGCTATTCTCTCATCGGCCTCGGGCCGGGACGAAGATGAAGCAACCCAAAATGTGTCTTAAATATTGTTTGTAATCTGATCTATCCCATACCAAATAAACACATACCATGTTGCAACAAGGCCTCCCGGTCGTCATCGTTCGCTCCTGGACCTGTTGCCTTGCTAACCAACCCAAGGAACTGTGGTTGCTGACGTTGGGCGATCACTTTGAACTGTTCCCAACCGGCAAAGATTTTGCCGCCGGATCCTTGTGAGTTGATGTAATCTCCAACAAACCTATGGATGAGCATTAGTTTTCCGTCGATATCCTGCTCATCTATCACTTCTGCTGGGATCAGACGGAGAGAGAGCTGGCGTCCCGGAGGAGGGACATGGTGGGACTCGGAACCAGTTGGTGTATCACGATGTTCGTACTTGGCGTGCTTTTGGTGGGGACGCGGGGATGGCGATGGAGGAGCATGGCGGCGTGAACGTTTCGACGACATGGTAACGTGGTTAACTCAGAGGTGATCCCAGGGTCCATATTTCTGATTCTCACCATTGTTCCCATTAGCAGCCCCGCAGCCCCGCGGATATGCTATTTCCTGGGTCCGAACACGATCCACAGTCCGACTGTCACAACTCTGTCACACCTTACGGGTCGGACGTTACGTGATAACGTTATACTAGTACGGTAGCACCGGGCTGAAGTTGGTTTTCAATGCTGTGCCTGCTCCTTGCTGGGAATCCTCGGGATCAAGATTGGGACGACCTGTAGCGGCGCATATCTTCGGATGCTCATGCAGTCATGTCGGGGATCGGGGGCGTAGCAACGCAGACTACAGAGAATATCAAGGAGCTTGTCAAGGAGAGTATTCAAGCAAAGGACCCAAGAAAGGACCGCCATGACTAACTCGCACGTGCTACTCAGGCACAGGACCTTATGGGAGTGTTAACAGTGTTTATCGAGGGCACGCAAAGGCTTTGAAAGCGGGGGAAACCACGCGTGAAACGAAAGGGCAAAAGCGATAACACATTTTTATACTATTCGTACAGGTAAAGTAAACGGAGAAATCTGTGACGCACATACAGCGTTATTTTGCTATAGTAAGAACACCCGAGACGGTCAAGCTTGATACGGTAGGCGCAGTGTCACCGTCGTCGTCACCGCGAGCGTCGGTGACTGTTGTCATGAGGGAGCAGGGCGGCGGTTTATTTCAAGTTGCCATCGTGTTGTCCAAGGCGCGGCGTCTGCACTGATGTCGTTGCTGTCTTGATAGCGCAAGCCTGGTGCTTTCGGAGAGGCTGCAATCGCTTTTGTGAGAAGTAACTGTACAAGCGAAAGTACTGTACTGAAAGAACCGGACCTTCCCGACCGCGCATGCGACCAACTGACGATACCAGCGTCAGCGCCCCATACGAGTCGGTACATAGCCAAGTCGCGGAGAAGAGGCGTAGCGTCGGATTCAAGTAGTGTTTCGCAATCGTGTGCTGCATCAATCGCCCACAGCTCGACGGCGTCACCTGGGGATTGGTCAAGGAGGAAGTGAGTCAGTGCCAAGTCATTTAATTCATGACAGTCACGGTTTCGTGGACAAATAAAATACCGATTGCGGAAGTAACCGTCAGTTTGAGGATACTAGATGTCTGGATATGCATGCTTCAAAAGTGCGTCGATGGAGTTTTCGGGCAAGAGGAGAATTCCTTGTCTTCATTCAGACATCCTCTCGCAAGTGACCGTTGCACAAACCAAATGCGTTGTTTTCGGCGTCGTCGCAAAGTCGCATATTGATGTGTAACCACAAAATGTGGGCTTGTATCATTGGCCGTAGCGATGAGGAGATAAGGCTAGCATGCACAATGTCAGAACGCGACCCGTAGATTCGTCGATGAAAGGCTGACTGAACATAGGAGGTCGGTTCGTCTCAGGAAGTAGTGAACCAATCTGATAATACGCCTTGACTTTTTACATAGGAGGACCACGACCTTCACACCATTCCGACCAGACGTCCAGAGCCACCCGTGGAGGTAAAGCAAGAGCTTTGTTGTAAGTCGAACGTGACGGAACTCTTGGGCGACCGATTCGATACGACAATTACAGGATGACTATTTACAGTAATAACTACATGTTCGCGAGATACCGAATTTCAGAATTTCGTACTATGGCGTCAAATTTGGAGGTCAGTTGTGTTCAGTCCCAACGTAGACAACTATAATTACAAGTATTTTCGTAGCACCATAATTTCTTTGATAGAGCTCTGCACGAAGTACACTTTAATATACCACCAGTGTGTTTTCGTCTGGGAGAAGTCTTTCACTAGGCATGGCAAATGAACGGAGGTTCAAAGTACTGGTGACGAATGACAAACCTCTTCATATATGCTGGAAACGGGGATCCGAGCTCTATGTGAGCGATACACAGTCCCATGTATCTGATGAAGATAGGTGAGTTCTCCGTGTTCCAGGAAAACAGCAAACAAAACACACTGCGCGATAGCGGAGCGAACTACCGAGTCAGGCGGAGCTCGCCTTACAAACGGCTTCCTTTTCCCTATAAACAACACAGCAATCTCCCCGCACCAGGGGATATGAGGGAAATCACGCTTCAAGTTGGGGTTGGGACCAAGGCGGGTGTCGAAATATGCAGAGACCAGGAGGGTGTAGCCAGCGACTCGTATAAGAGTATCGAATACCTCTGGTTGAGAGGCACTAGGTAGGAAGAATGCATCTTCGACATCTACATATGGGGGACAAATCGTGTTCTCATGTATAGGCGATTCTGCATTAAAGTTGTATGTGATGGTTTGGCGAGGCCACCTTCCCCAGAGATAGCCACATACACTGCCGGTCCTGGTCTAACGCGCCGAGAATGGTGATTCAGTTATTTGTATCAAAGGCATAAAGAGTATGCACATACAGGAACCCCGAGGTGGGAACGACGATGAATGACCATTAATATTGTTGATCAAGGAGGCCTAGAGTAAGAGCCGAAACTCTACTAGGACTTGCCTTAAATACAGCATCCGCAGGGAATTACTAAATCTTAACTCTCCAGTGGAACCTAGAGTCATTCCTCGGCGTAATAGGCTGCTAGACTGCAAATCGGCAGTGGACTGTCAGTCAGACGAGCGCCCGAGCGCCCAAGAACAAAATGCATTGTTGTCCGTTTCTGGGAAAGAAGCCGCCATAGATCCCTGCGTCCATTGTTGCGCTCTGATGATCATAGAATATGGATTCTATTGTCGTACTTTTCTGGACTGGTTCACCTTTGCAGAGGGTCTGTCTGCGTAGACTCGGAATGGAGCGTCCGTGGAAGCGGAAGCCGAGGCCGAATGGTGACACGCATGACGGCCGATTGACCGTGGAGCCCTCGACGTGGAAACAGTGTGGAGGGAGCCTGAGGGTAGCCTGAAGGAGACGTGAGCGTACAGGAACCTCGAGGGGTGCCAATCACATATCGCAACCCTTTACTACATGCTGTTTGATAACCTGACAAACAACGGAGTGTCTAATCAAGCGTCTAATAAGACTTGGGGCTGTGCACCGTACCGTCCGACGGGTACGGTTCACCTGTCTGTCGTCCGTCAAGTCAGGTTTTCGGAGTCCCAACGCCGTCATACGGTAGACGGTGTTGTACTTGAGTGCGAGAACAATGAGTGAGACTAGAAACGCGTGCTATTACCTAAGGTGGCGAGACAACGTCACAGCGAGATGACATGAGTGGTCTTGCCCTTCGAGTGTCCCAGTTTGGGCCTGACCTCTGATCACGCAGCGAACAGTAGCAGCCGGGCATCGTGTATGACGGCATTGAAGGAACACAGGGGGTGTCCGTGAAGATAGAAGTTGAAAAGAGGGAATAGAGGCGAAGAATGTGGGGACAAGATGACGAGACGCCGCAGGCGCAGATTGAGTTGGTAAGGTACAAGTAGCCGAAATGGTAGGTGACAAGTTGATGACAAAGGGAAATGTGGTCAACTCGGAGTGAATTGACAGCTTCGAAGAGACTGGTGATAAATGAGGACAGAGCGGATGGACAAAAGTAGTCATGATGGCAATCCGATACAGTACTGACTGAGAGTAAAACCGGCGAAAATGGGTAGTTTCGAGCCTGGTGCAATGGGCATGACATTCTCTTTCGGCCACATCGGTATTGTAGTAGAGTATCTACATAGACGCCCTTAAGCAGAGAATACATACTTGTAAGCATTTGGAATGAACACGGTCATCAAGGCAAGAAGGACCATCATGAATGGAAATTCAGACGCCCACACCCCACGTTTCCCTGCCACAGAGACTTCCAGACCAAGCTGAATACGCTCACGACGGAGAGATTTGTCATCGCGCGCAACACCCAGACGCCTTTCTAGCTCCATCACACGCTGCAAAACTGACTGGAGTTTGGCGTGGCATTGCATACGATGTCCCGAACCGTGACGACGATTACGAAACGTGAATAGTTGAGAGAGTTGAGAGAGATCTAGATTAGGTGAGACCGGCAGCTTATGTCGGAAAAGTGGTCAAGGGGTTTATAATACATTATAATGATGTAATGTGATGTAATCGGAAATGAGATTATGATCATTATAAACTCGGCATTTATAATTAGCTTATAATCACATTTTCAGTGGCGAAATGATTTATAATCTAATTGTAATCCCAATTTCAATTGCGGGAATAATTATGAATTATCAAAAAATGGTTGTAATTTGATTATAAGTTAGTTACAACCGGGACCAATTATAAGCCCTTTCCCGTTTTTGCGACATTATGAGAGGAGCTTGGAGAGGAGTGATGTCTGTCTCCATGACACCGTGACATTATGGTCGATGATTGATACAGTATATCGTACACACATACACACGAGATAGATGCGCACACAGAAATAAAAGAAAAAAGAAAAGAAACACACAACTGGGCATGTCGGAAACCAAAAGGCCATTATAAAAGATACCGAGACCAAAAACCGAAACCGGTCACCAGTCACCGGTCACCGCCCGAAGGCGTGCCCGCGTTTACCTCCGGCGTACCCAAATCCAGCATCCCCTGCGCAAGGGTAGCGTCTCTCAGATGCCGGCGCTATCTACCTCGTCGTCTTCGGCGCGTGTGATCGACATCTGCATGAGCTAGTGATCGACATCGGCAGTCTCAAACCGTCAGCATTTTCTCTTTACTTGTGAAAGAGAGACACTCACCCTGTCCATGGGGAGGACGTGGAGAGCTTTGCATCCCATTATTTCTAATGGTGTTACCGCCACGTGGGAGATGATGCTGGATTGGTCAACGATGATTGGTGGCCCTAAGTCTTGTGCAGACAAAAACCCTCCAGCAAAGCCAAATCTCCGATAAGATTTATCGATGTCGCTTAGTTCTGATTGAAGGGGCGAATAAGGTTGAATACAGAGGTAAATGGAAGGATAGGGAAGTCGTCCTTCGTCTTCTTGAGCACTAGAGATATTGATTTGGGAATGTAGAAAAACGTGTATGATTTGGCCCGGCTCTGGATGGGCTAACGATTCAGATGAGTCTAGCTTGGGAGGTCTGAAAAGCACGCGACTGTTGCGCGTTTGACGGCTGGCGGTCGAATACTGAACCCCTCGGAGGGAAAATTTGTCTAGGAACTTAGCTCTAGGCAATACCGATATTCCGTGACAACCGTCAGTAGAAAATATGGTGGTCCTATGCCTCTGGTTTAAGAACTGTACCAACAGAGGGAGTATGGCATCAGGAAGAGTCGCGTCACGCAAACACGTCTCGTCGAATACAAAATCTGGTTGCTGTGTTAGATGCGCCATGTCAACCATATGGGCCAGGCGTGTTCCACGGGAATCTTCAGTAAGAAAGGCTTCATATGTTTTTGCAAGTTCGCCAACACGTTCACGCACTTCACTGCGGTCGAAGAGCAACGCTTGTAGCTTTGCCTCTCTTGCAGAGCTACGCATGAACGTCAACTCCAGCTCACCTGATTGAAATCACGTGAGGACCAGATGCAAGAAAAATCAACGACAAACCAAGCTTCATGTTGTGGTTCTCGCGCTGCATGGAATGAATATACCGTTCGTAAAATGCGGCCCCATGGGTGTGCGCCGGTCCAAAACCCCGAAGGATGTCGCCATAGTGCAAAGCCGCATGGTGTATGGGTTTCACCTTTGCGCTTTTGTATAATGTTTTGAAATCGGTCAGGTAGCGTTGAATGTAATACTCGTATAGCTCGATATCCTTCTTAGAAATTGATCGTACGTTGGCAATCTGAACCGCACAAACTAAGTCCATGAAGTTCTGGAGTTTGTGTTTCCGGTCTTCGGGTGCATCGTCCCCACCCCAGAGTCTGATTAAAGTGATGGGAAGGTGGACGGTGCAGATGACCCTCCAATTATTCGCACTGAGTTTTCCACGTGCGGCAGTACCCCAGTTATGAGGAACGTCTGTCACCCAGGAGGGAAGTTGGGTGCATGCCATGTCCGCCCAAATGGCTTCCATAATATCCTTCCCAAGAATGGCGCCAGTAGTGGATCTGGCCTTCCCACCCTGTGCAGAATTCTCCGGAGAAGGGCCGTGCTCTTCAACCTGACCCAAAAATCAAGTCAGGTCGCTCTCCGGCGTGTGGCGCACGTACCCAATTGGCAGCGGCTTCATATAGCTCATCTTTCGTGCGAAGTTTATCAAGTTCTTTTGGCGCCATACAACAGTAATCACGACAGACGAATCGAAGTACGATCTTTTTTGCCCGCAGCACGGTATTTGGGGAAGCACGATCGTTGAGTTGCTTGATACACTTGTCAATGGCTTTTTGTTCTTCCTCCGATGGTATTCTTTCTTCGTCCAGATTACGATTTGACGTCACCTTGGAGGCGTTAGGATCAATATTCAATCTAATTGCTTGGATTGCTCACAGAGTCATCTGTAGTAACGCTCCCCTCACGGATGCTCCGAGATTCTGCGTCGCTGACACCAGTTTGAGGAGTGGAGGCCGAAACAGCCCGCGGTGTAGTCTCTATGGAACGGGCAACGGGTAATAGGATTTTGTCAGGTGAGACCGTCTGGCGCTGCACTTGATATAAACATATGCACATGTTGTTTAATACTCCCGCGGAACGACTTACCCATTCAACAATAGCCGCAATCAGCTGCAACTTATTACCTGCACGACGCAGATCTCTGTCGCTACAGATATGCCACAGAGTATCACGAGCACAGCCCTTGAGTTGTCCTCGAAGTTCCTCCGGGTCCTTTAGAGTGCGTATGACTTCATACCACGTTTCGATTTCGGAAGCTGACGGGGTAGCAATTGTCTTGGTTGAGTGCAACGTCAACCCGTCGCCGCCTGGAGCAGTAGTGTCGATGCCCCAGACTTGTCGACAATGAGTCTGAAAGAGTCCAGCGTCGAAAACGTGCATAGGTTCGATGGCGGTGAATAGAATAGGGTTCCAATATGGAAGATCTAGAAGAGGAGACCACCTTATTCCATGATTCCTGAACAGTATCTCCTGCTCTTCAGTCGTTTGCGCATCCCTCCATTGCCTCGCAAGCCGGACATGTTTGCCAACATCTCGCTCTGGCCAAGTACGTTTATCGATGTTTTCAATGTCTTGAACCTTCAGGTTGCAGAGCGTGCAGAAAAAAGTCGCTGTTGGGCTTGCAAACCCACCAGCCTGCCGAGCAGCCAACATATCCGAGACAACAGGTACCAATATAGCCCGAACCCGACAGCCGTGCCTGTGTCTCGCGGTCTGGGAATACGAGACACCAGGATCGAAGAATTCGAGTAAAACATCGACAAGTAGTTTTGTTGAGTGGTTGACGTCGGTGAGTGAAGGCTTCCTTGGCCCAGGGATTACGCCTGCAAGAAACATGTTCTCCGGACGGTAACGCAGGTGAGAGGGTAGGTTGAGCAAAATTAACCAGATAGCTGTTGACGAGACGGTCTGCTTTGCTTCTTTCATGTGATAGGGGTTAAAGCTGTCCATAGAAAACGAAAACGCTAGACGTGTCTCATCTACAGGTCCTGGAAGGAAACGCTTGCCTTTTTTCAAAAGAATTTTGCACAGGTGTCCCGCATCCCACATGTCCTCCATTCGTTCTTTTCGTGATCTTCGGAAGGCCTTGAAAACAGCCTCCTCGATAGCGGGCCTCGAGAGTAGCCACCCAATCCATTGCTTCAGATCCTGAGCGTAATACTTGAACCGGGGAACCAAATAAGAATTGCCGTTGATCGTAACTGAGTCGAACAAGGGCTCGCCGCAGCTGGCACCTGAACGAACACGGCGGTGTGTACAATGGACTGGGGTGGATGAAACGAACAGGGCGCTGTCTGAGCTATTGCCACGATCGGCGTTCTCCGTATGGTTAGGAGCTGTAAGGTTAGGAGGTTCGCTAGAGAGATCCAGGGATTTTCTCTTCTTTGTCTTGACAATGGAATATGGATATAGATAGTGACACGCAGGACAACAGACGTAGCTGTGAGTAACTGGATCAAGATGATACAGTGTAAGGAGCTTCCTTGGGTCCTTCGGGACTTGACTGGCCAACGGGACAAGCGACGACTGGCTCTTCAGGATACTCCTCATACCGGCCAGCAAAGTGGCTGCGCCACGACGTGGAAGGCGATATAGAATATACATCACTAGTGTTGTCGCGTAGATGGCAAGGAGTGTTGTATTCTTCGGATGTTTGTCTTCAAAGTGACTCTCTGAGGTGTTGTCTATCGTCAGCTATAGCCGCCACGTTGAGAAGAGAGACGAGCATGCCTGTATTGACGACATCTCCCTTAATACCACGTTTACTCCGCTGACCTGACCACTCGATCTCCTTCAATCGATTTATCCTGATGAGCTCCTGAACAACTCGGTCTTCCAGGTTATCCCTCGCTTCGGTGGCCTCCATCGATTCCAGAGTGCTCAGGACATCACAAAGTCTGCTTTCATGCTCCAAGAAAATATGATTTTTGGTTGTTGGCTTCAATGTGTACAGACCAATGTTAGGTTGCTTGAGCAGTTCAGGTGTTTGGCATTGGTAGGGGCCACTCTTGGCAGGGTCGTTGACGAAGTCTAGAGAGCCGACATTAGGCAGATACGCAGAGCGTGCTGAAAGCTCCGCATCCAGAGAAGAGAAAAATTCCATGGGTTCTACGGCAGTCGTTAATGCGGGGTCAAAAGACGACATGCAGGGGAAACTAGAACCTTTGAATGCGACCCGAGTGAGAACGGGCTGTCAAGACCGTGAAGTGTAGATCGCGACCAGAGCGAGCTGCAGGTAATCCGAGGTTATCGGCATGCACCGCAAGGGAGGGCGGTCAGGGTATCGTAGACAGCAGTTCAACAGCAGTCCCGCAATGTCAAGGCCGGATCTTGAGATGGTAGGAGGCGAGAGGAAGAGATGCACGTAAATGGTTTCGGAAACCCACAAAAATAACTATTGTTTTCAATCGAGGTGAGTACAGTATACAGACGTTTTGTTCGGGTCTTCGGGTCGGTACCAGGCGATGAGTCGATGAGTAAGGGACAAGCTAGTTCAGAAGGGGAGTTGAGAGGAGGCGCGGGCGCCGGGCGCCGAGATCATAGAAAATATCAAATGAATCACGATCGTCTCTAGGCCGTACATGTAATTACACACCTACTTTACTGTAAGATGGACAAAGAGTGTTTGCGGTGTTTTCGGTCTCGGTCCGGCGTCACATGGCGTGCCGGTCATATCGTCGCTAAGTTATTCATGCTCTCCTCTCGCCTCTCGCAGTCCTTCTCTCACTCTCACTCACTCTCATTCCCCTCTCGCTCGTTATTTCCTTCGCCATCGCCCACCCTCGCCTCACGTCGCCATAAATGCCAACCCTGACCGCCTCGAAAATGGCCCGTAAGCACTCAAAAACGGGCCGTCTCAACTCCCATCCCTTTGAGGCTATCAAGACGCTTCGCCCTCGTCGATCACCTCGGCCACGCCGTCCCTTTATCTCTGGCAAAGGCGCGGTTTACCTTATTGTTCTCTGATTACTGATCTTATGTAGTGCGCCCGCTGTCGTTAGCCTCGGCGCCGACCCCTGTTGTTCCCCATACCTCTTGTTGTCTCCTCGGCTCCTTTGTATCTATCGCCTCGCCCATTCGTACCTTACCTACCACTCGGCCCGTCTCCGTCCCGATCGTTTCCGCGTCCCGCTCTCTCGACTCGTTTCCCTATGCCACCCATTTCACCTTACTCTTACCCCTACTTACTGGTCTGGGGTAGCTACTGGTTTCCTTGTATTTAATTTCCTTGTATTCAAACCATCACTTCTACTGAATACAGGCAGCGCCCAGTTGCCATCTCGTTGCCCTCTTTTCTTGTGTGCTTATCCCGGAAGTCAGGCCCTACCCTACCGCGGGCACTCGAAGGACTGAGTTCGCAAGCTTCGTTTCGTTCCATCTCGTCTCACCTCGCCTCTCGTCATCTCCGTCGCTCGTTCCCGCCCAAGTCCGTTCGCAATCGCACCTCGGCCCTTCTGTCCTCCCTCTGTAACCCCTGTGGGATCCCCTCCGCCTTCGAACTCACACGGACTTGGCTCCGTACAACGTGTATTAAAAAAAACCCTCCCTCAATCTGGCTCACCATCAATCCTGCAGACACCGAAGACCCCATAGCGCAAGTGTTGTGAAGACATAGCCTAGTAAACCTTGACAGGTTTTGCGCGACTGATCAACATCCCTCCTGTACAAACACGCAGTACATTTCTCCCACAAGCAAGGTTACGGTCGACAACGTCGACGCCTAGTGTACAGTTACCGGCTCAACATTGGCACAGTAAAGACTCGATCAAAACATCATTCCAGGGCACTCTCAACGTGATCGGTCTTGCGAAACGCACAATGGCGCGTTTCTTGCTCACCAGCACATCAGGTATCATATATCATCTCCTTACGACAATCGGCTTTCCCACCTTGGACACGAATTTCCACACCTTCGATTTTACCCCGCTACTTGGTCGCTGACTAGCGCGACTCTCCTTGCAGAGGTACGGCGATCCCGAGCCGCAATCCGAAGGCTAGTAAGTTGCCGTCCTATCGGAGAATTCCGTTGACCCCAAACCCCATTGGCCACGAGCGTGCAATGACGAGGACGAGGGCGTCGCTGAGATCCTGATGTATGACTTCCACGACCAGGATGGTGTTGACGTGCGCAGCGCGCGCATCAGGCTCCGGGTGAGTAATCGGCCACCCACGCCAACCAATCCTTGACTAGTCTCACGTCCGTCCAGTGAACCCAGAGGGGATCTGAGTCATCTGACCGTCAACGGCGAGGGCTCGCAGACGTGCTCGCTCCAGTACATCCGACCTGTCGATGGCGCTCATGAACTAGTCCGAGAGGCACCCTGCCAACCTCTGCAACGATGACGAGTTCACAGTCCTCGAGTTTTCCCAGCGCTACGAGTCGCTACGACAGCATCACCGCTTCCTACCGCGTCAACATCGCCCACGTGGGCCTCCTCACGGACGACCCGCAGGAGCGCCGCCACGACACGGCAAGCGCTAAGGCAGTCCCCCGACTGTTATGACGCGCCCCAGCCAGGCCCTAGGAGCCTTGTTCATGTCGAGGAATGGCAGTGTGGGGTCGCCAGCCCTGAATCCGTCACTGCTATAAAGTAGACATATACTTGTTCTATTGCTGTCATATGTAAACAGGGCAATGAGAAAAGCGATCGCTAGTCCATGGTTTGAAAAACTGGTCAAACAATAGGATACAGGTACGGGCATGGATATCAATTGTTCTGGCTTTTCTCCGTCGCATAACTTCCAAGAGTGCTTGACGGCTCATCGGATAGTAGAAAGTCCCAGCGATCATCACCTAAGTCAGTGTGGTGTGTCCCAGATTCCCTCCAGGGCAATGTAAAAGATGATGGCATGCCCAAAATATCGCTGAACCGGCTCCAGGCCCAATGAATACCACCCACGTCCCAGTACCACAATATTAAACTGTAAGCAACAATGGCAACCGACAATGACATCCACTACCGAGTACAGGTTAGCCAGCTGAAACGAATAAAACTGTCTTGGCTTACATGCGTTGTCAGAAACTCCATCGCTTTGTCTTTGGTCGCTTTCGGTCTTGGTTGCACCCGGTTCAAGGTACGAGGCTGAATCCAGTACCGTATCCCTGTTTCTAACCCCCTTTCAGATACTCCGGTTACAATCTGACGATAATCCCCGGCAGCGGAGTATGCCTTCAATCAAAGATCGAGTAACATAAGTATCCTATCAGAGCGATTGTGACGGATGACACGAACCACAGCTTGTACGATGTCGCCCGCTGTCCGCCGGAGCTCTCAGATTCCACGTGCATTAGGGAATGTTCAAGTCACTCACAGTCGTGCTGAAGTGACTCTGCCAGAGAATGGTCTTTCAAGCGAGTAATCCGGGCACAACCCGTTGATGTTCCTGATAGCACTGCGGTGCCGTTGTGGACAAACGTCAACGGAAGAATAACGTTTTCTGAAATCGCATGAGGCGTAGTGTGTTGAAACGAGATGTCCATAAAGTGATTGGAATCGAGTGAATACCAATCTATGCCGTCGTACAGGTTGGTCACGGCAAGGACCTTCTGATTTGGGGATACTGCGGAGCAACCTCTGAATCGAATTAAATTACGTGAGACTATATGAATGGGCGAGGAATAGCTGGTCATACATCTTACAGGATCGAGGGCGTATGCGCCATTTGATATCCAGAGTCTTCAGGTCCCATGCTCTATGAGTACGACGGCACGGTTAATGAGATATGAGTGGGGCCAGTCAGAAAAAAAGCCCACATCACACCATGATCTAAATATGTCACCAAGAGGACATCGGCATTGGCCCCCAAGAAGTGAAGCGATCGTGCCATAGGTTCCGGCAGCTCCCCTTCGAGTTCTGGGAATTTGGGCGGATCAGGAAGCCGGGCGAGGACTTCCCAGGTAGCTGTCGCTTTTGTTACCCAGAGTTATGAATGAAGTAATGAAACGAACATATAGTTCCTTGCTTGATTAACTGCACAACTCTTCCCGAACTAATGGCCAGCAACGTAGCACATTGCACGATGCTGTGGACGGGACCAGGGACGTTGTTAACGGTATGATAATACGTGTTTCTCTGTGAACAGAATCCCGTCTATGTCCGTAGGCGTAGAAATGAGGGGCACTTACGTTTGTGGAATCGTTGAGGCATATTGTATGGATGTCACCGCTCGCATCACCAGCGATGATAGTGTAGCCAAAACGAGAATGCCAATGCAGTGTCGTTACGGGTGCTTTGACCTGAAAGCGACGAAGCTCCTGACCGGACCCGTTACCCCTGAAGACGATGACAAGACCGTCGTCTGCCCCACTTGCAAACAAGGATCCATCGTACGAAAATGCGAGTGCGTTCACGGAATCTCCGTGCTTGACTGAGAGTCTTCTGTAATATGTATTGACCCATTTTTTAGAGGTACTGCACACGGTAGCGATAAGGAATCCGATTGGAACGCAGTTACAGAACAGCCAGCTCGGACAACCCCCATAAATTTATATTGGGATGCGCATTGGTAATTTTCAGGACTGATGCAACGAATCACGCGTTTAGCTCAGATCCCAGTATGGGTGGACAATGGTCGGACATAAGAAAAAAGTCGAGCAAGGTCCGAACAAGTGACGAAGTCACGATTCTGAATCACGAGACAACGATAAACATTACGACAAGCCTCAGAGAGAGAGCACAGGCACCAGACTAGTAGACTTTGCAAAGAGTCCATTGTTCTCCCCAGAAAGTCAGTCCATTGTCAATCTTCGCAATCCCGTTCCCTACTATAGCTAGCAACTTACACTGTGACACTGTTGACTCTTTCTAGATCTAGAACGCAAACAACGTCTCAATAAGCCTAACAGCCGAAGCGCGCTGCCAGTGTCCGACAAATAGAGTAGCAAAGCCAGTTCCCTTTCCTGGACCATATGGAGCTGAGAACCGACGAACAAAGGTCCTGATGACTGATCGTGAGCAGCTTACACCAGGCGCATGTACCCCGGCTCGGCGCTTCCCTTTCCATGGTCATGCGTGTCCGAACTGCTTGCGGGGCCATGGTACTGGTATAAAAGGGTCTTGTGGGCCCGCCTCCTCATTGTCCCATGTCTATCATGTCTACCCCAGCTGGAATTATGACGACACAAATACCTAAGTCAGATCAAGTCCACTTAGTCACGGGTGCTAAGGAAAGGTCTGTATCACTCGTGTTCGATCCCATCGTTGGGTACATGACTCATGGATCTCAAGCCATGAGCCCGTCGTTAGTATTTCCCTCGTCCCGCAAACTTCTGTGCCATCTTATCATGGATGTCTTGCAGAGGTTGGAAAATACAGAGTCGTCTGCGATACCCGCAGTCACTGAAAGCCTCCGTATCAATGATCCGGGCATGGTAGGGAATCTGCTACACAGTGTTCTATTCTGACTACGTGTCAAGGTTCCCACTCTTTTGAGAGAGGTCGCCGAGTTCAAGTCTCATATGGATGGAACAAGCATTCTTGGTGTGTACATATGCCTCTCTGTATTTATGTAGCTCCGAACTCAGATTTATTCAGGCGAAGTTCACAGAGGCGGAGGCGTCATCTCCCAGACCCACGTCGACCAGGATGTCGCGTTGCAGCGGGATAACCTAGCACTCACCAGCGACACATTTGATACATCACGTCGAGAGATCAATCCCGAGAGTATGCAATGCCACGCCAAACTCCAGTCAGTTTTGCAGCGCGTGATGGAGCTAGAAAGGCGTCTGGGTGTTGCGCGCGGCGATGACAAATCTCTCCGTCGTGAGCGTATTCAGCTTGGTCTGGAAGTCTCTGTGGCAGGGAAACGTGGGGTGTGGGCGTCTGAATTTCCATTCATGATGGTCCTTCTTGCCTTGATGACCGTGTTCATTCCAAATGCTTACAAGTATGTATTCTCTGCTTAAGGGCGTCTATGTAGATACTCTACTACAATACCGATGTGGCCGAAAGAGAATGTCATGCCCATTGCACCAGGCTTGAAACTACCCATTTTCGCCGGTTTTACTCTCAGTCAGTACTGTATCGGATTGCCATCATGACTACTTTTGTCCATCCGCTCTGTCCTCATTTATCACCAGTCTCTTTGAAGCTGTCAATTCACTCCGAGTTGACCACATTTCCCTTTGTCATCAACTTGTCACCTACCATTTCGGCTACTTGTACCTTACCAACTCAATCTGCGCCTGCGGCGTCTCGTCATCTTGTCCCCACATTCTTCGCCTCTATTCCCTCTTTTCAACTTCTATATTCACGGACACCCCCTGTGTTCCTTCAATGCCGTCATACACGATGCCCGGCTGCTACTGTTCGCTGCGTGATCAGAGGTCAGGCCCAAACTGGGACACTCGAAGGGCAAGACCACTCATGTCATCTCGCTGTGACGTTGTCTCGCCACCTTAGGTAATAGCACGCGTTTCTAGTCTCACTCATTGTTCTCGCACTCAAGTACAACACCGTCTACCGTATGACGGCGTTGGGACTCCGAAAACCTGACTTGACGGACGACAGACAGGTGAACCGTACCCGTCGGACGGTACGGTGCACAGCCCCAAGTCTTATTAGACGCTTGATTAGACACTCCGTTGTTTGTCAGGTTATCAAACAGCATGTAGTAAAGGGTTGCGATATGTGATTGGCACCCCTCGAGGTTCCTGTACGCTCACGTCTCCTTCAGGCTACCCTCAGGCTCCCTCCACACTGTTTCCACGTCGAGGGCTCCACGGTCAATCGGCCGTCATGCGTGTCACCATTCGGCCTCGGCTTCCGCTTCCACGGACGCTCCATTCCGAGTCTACGCAGACAGACCCTCTGCAAAGGTGAACCAGTCCAGAAAAGTACGACAATAGAATCCATATTCTATGATCATCAGAGCGCAACAATGGACGCAGGGATCTATGGCGGCTTCTTTCCCAGAAACGGACAACAATGCATTTTGTTCTTGGGCGCTCGGGCGCTCGTCTGACTGACAGTCCACTGCCGATTTGCAGTCTAGCAGCCTATTACGCCGAGGAATGACTCTAGGTTCCACTGGAGAGTTAAGATTTAGTAATTCCCTGCGGATGCTGTATTTAAGGCAAGTCCTAGTAGAGTTTCGGCTCTTACTCTAGGCCTCCTTGATCAACAATATTAATGGTCATTCATCGTCGTTCCCACCTCGGGGTTCCTGTATGTGCATACTCTTTATGCCTTTGATACAAATAACTGAATCACCATTCTCGGCGCGTTAGACCAGGACCGGCAGTGTATGTGGCTATCTCTGGGGAAGGTGGCCTCGCCAAACCATCACATACAACTTTAATGCAGAATCGCCTATACATGAGAACACGATTTGTCCCCCATATGTAGATGTCGAAGATGCATTCTTCCTACCTAGTGCCTCTCAACCAGAGGTATTCGATACTCTTATACGAGTCGCTGGCTACACCCTCCTGGTCTCTGCATATTTCGACACCCGCCTTGGTCCCAACCCCAACTTGAAGCGTGATTTCCCTCATATCCCCTGGTGCGGGGAGATTGCTGTGTTGTTTATAGGGAAAAGGAAGCCGTTTGTAAGGCGAGCTCCGCCTGACTCGGTAGTTCGCTCCGCTATCGCGCAGTGTGTTTTGTTTGCTGTTTTCCTGGAACACGGAGAACTCACCTATCTTCATCAGATACATGGGACTGTGTATCGCTCACATAGAGCTCGGATCCCCGTTTCCAGCATATATGAAGAGGTTTGTCATTCGTCACCAGTACTTTGAACCTCCGTTCATTTGCCACGCCTAGTGAAAGACTTCTCCCAGACGAAAACACACTGGTGGTATATTAAAGTGTACTTCGTGCAGAGCTCTATCAAAGAAATTATGGTGCTACGAAAATACTTGTAATTATAGTTGTCTACGTTGGGACTGAACACAACTGACCTCCAAATTTGACGCCATAGTACGAAATTCTGAAATTCGGTATCTCGCGAACATGTAGTTATTACTGTAAATAGTCATCCTGTAATTGTCGTATCGAATCGGTCGCCCAAGAGTTCCGTCACGTTCGACTTACAACAAAGCTCTTGCTTTACCTCCACGGGTGGCTCTGGACGTCTGGTCGGAATGGTGTGAAGGTCGTGGTCCTCCTATGTAAAAAGTCAAGGCGTATTATCAGATTGGTTCACTACTTCCTGAGACGAACCGACCTCCTATGTTCAGTCAGCCTTTCATCGACGAATCTACGGGTCGCGTTCTGACATTGTGCATGCTAGCCTTATCTCCTCATCGCTACGGCCAATGATACAAGCCCACATTTTGTGGTTACACATCAATATGCGACTTTGCGACGACGCCGAAAACAACGCATTTGGTTTGTGCAACGGTCACTTGCGAGAGGATGTCTGAATGAAGACAAGGAATTCTCCTCTTGCCCGAAAACTCCATCGACGCACTTTTGAAGCATGCATATCCAGACATCTAGTATCCTCAAACTGACGGTTACTTCCGCAATCGGTATTTTATTTGTCCACGAAACCGTGACTGTCATGAATTAAATGACTTGGCACTGACTCACTTCCTCCTTGACCAATCCCCAGGTGACGCCGTCGAGCTGTGGGCGATTGATGCAGCACACGATTGCGAAACACTACTTGAATCCGACGCTACGCCTCTTCTCCGCGACTTGGCTATGTACCGACTCGTATGGGGCGCTGACGCTGGTATCGTCAGTTGGTCGCATGCGCGGTCGGGAAGGTCCGGTTCTTTCAGTACAGTACTTTCGCTTGTACAGTTACTTCTCACAAAAGCGATTGCAGCCTCTCCGAAAGCACCAGGCTTGTGCTATCAAGACAGCAACGACATCAGTGCAGACGCCGCGCCTTGGACAACACGATGGCAACTTGAAATAAACCGCCGCCCTGCTCCCTCATGACAACAGTCACCGACGCTCGCGGTGACGACGACGGTGACACTGCGCCCTCAAGACGATGACACCACGAGTCCCGACCCTAAGGCGACCCGGCGACGCCGTCGGACCTGCACCTTCAGGATGACGACCGCGGCACGACCATCAAACCACGCACCTCCCAGAATGCGACATCAGCGACAATGTCATCACCCCGCTTCCCCACACAGGTTTTCTGTCCTGTCCTTTGTAGGCACGGCTGTCAGCAGCGGCTATAGGACGAGGAGAGATAGGCTGGTACGTGGCGAATTTGACATGTGACGAGAAGCTCCCGAGTCATAGAGCTCAGTCTCCAATTCTTCGTCAACAACCTCGACGACGGCCCATGCCTCGATGTCACCCCCTTGCTCGGCGGCCGTTACGGCGCCGGCTCTTTTCTTCGGCCCTTGGCCTTCCTCCCCTCTGCCCTTTGCCCGGCATTCGGTCTTGATATGATCGTTCTTGTGACAGTTGAAGCACTAGTACTACAAGTCGCGCTTCTTCTTCTTCTGGGCTTCTGCGGCGAAGGCTTCGACTTGGGAGGACTTGGGCTTGGCCTTACGAAGAAGGCGCTTGTCGTACTCATCGTTGTGACGCGGATGACCGTCGCGGGGATAATGGTGGTATGTATTCTGCCTTTGCGGCGTGAGTAACATGCTAAAGTAGTGCTGATAGGCCGATATCGACTCAGTTAAGTTATATTGAACGGGGGGCGACGTGGGTACCAATGGTGAGGGCGCCGCTAGCAGCTGCCATGGGAGACTATCTCCACTACGTGTGCTCTCATGACCGTCAATGGCCGAGTCCTCCAGAGACAAAATTGCCATGGATGTGAATTCCGATGAAGCTGCCGTCGTTGCCGCCGCACTAGCGTCGCTCCTGACAGTTCCGTACCAAGAACATCAAACTCTCGGACATCGCCCCGTATGACGTCCAGCTTATCTCGCCGAGCACAAGAACGTGGACCCACCTGGTGTGTGTCCGCGCACGATCACGTCGATGGCATTTGCGAGGGGCTCGTGAACGTGACCGTCAAATTTAGGTCTGTCGCACCGATGGTGCTCGAGGAGAAGCGTGAAGCGCGGCAATGGTAAGCCTCTCTCACTGGTGACCCCTGTGAGGCTCAGAAATCCGCGTACCTTGATCAAGATGGGAGCAGAAGAGGTCGCAATCGCCGCCCGAGAGGAACAGCGGAATATCGGTGATGAATGTTCCAATCTTCGAAAGACAGGTCGAAGTCCCGAGGTGCTGCAACCGGCATCACATTGTCTATTGTATGTCCACTTTTGACAAACTGAGTTGCCTTCACCGTCAGTTGATGTGACAATGCCAGTGGCCGTCACTGATGCAGGTGAGGCGCATGGTGCGACTGTCTAGTAGCACGCCAACGGTACCTCTGCAAGCTAGTCGCCTTGATAGTCAAAATGTTTTTCTTTACACGTACATTATACAATTTTGAATGACTAAATCCTTCTGAATGAAATCTGAATGAGACATTTCTTGAAGATTAGTTCATACTGAACGCGAATTATTGTTAATTATTATAGGACTCAATTAAAACGGAAAATGGGCGCTAACTGCTAATTAATCCTGATTAACGCTAATGCACTCGGCCTGCATGCCGGACTCAGCGCCTCGACCTTATCGGTCTCGACGCCTCAGTACTTAGCTGCAGCAAGCACAAGGCTGGCGGAGCCCTCGAGGACTCGTAGAACGTCCACGGCTGACCGTGACCCCCTTTGCATGTCTGGTTTGTGGCGCCCGACGCACGCACTGGTGCTCCCGACGTAGCAGGGGCTCCCACTTGACAATGATGAGACGACGTGACTGCACAGTGGCGGTACCTGACTCGCGTACAGGCACCTGCATTCGATGACTACGGTAAAGACAACCACGGCGACAACGCACCCGACGTACGGTCACCTGGCCCAGCTCGGGCTCTTACGCGATGACGATACGACGTGTCAGGCGTACTCCACTTACGCGCCTGCGCACCCGACCCAGCATGGGTGCCCGCACTCGATGATGACTACAACGCAACACTGCGCCATCTGTCACATTGCTTGCCAAGGTCATATGTCAGGTCTAAATTCGTGCAAATCGCAAATAATGACAAACTTGCCTATCGTCGGGCCGCCATTCAGAAGCCCTGATGGACGGTGCCACTCTCTCGCCGACACCAAAGGACGCTGTCACTGACGCCGCCCAGTGTCTTGTCCGGTGGTCGCCCATGGACGCCTCCGATGTTGAGCCATCGTTGACTGACACTGCCCATTGACGCCGCGATTCCCACTTTTTGCCTATCGTCGAACCGCCGCCCAGGGATGCCGCCGATGACAAGGCGCAGCCCAACGATGCCAGACAGGACGCCGCCTGCCTCTCATCGGGCCATAGACGCTGCCGATGTTGAGCGACCGCCCAAAACAGGCATCGCCATCAACAGACGCCAACTCGCGTTCACACCGGCATACGCTTTCACTGACGTCAAATCGCAAGGTCAAACACTTGAATGTGTCATTGTCGACATCGGGAAGCCACGTTCAGGCTCTCTAACCGGCTTCAATGCCTACGTCGTTGTCCAGGAGCCGAGGTAGAGACACCATCAGGCTACTGAGAAACTTCGATGAACGGATTTTTACCGTCCATCCAAACGAACTGCTTCGGCTGGAAGACGAAAGGCTTGCTGCGCTGGAAACAACAACAATCCAGCGTTACCGATCTGGAGAGTTTAGCAACTTCCTTCCTGTTCTGCAATAAGTTCCCATTGTGAGTAACATCTGAACTGACTATAACAAATCACACTCATCGCCCGCATTACAGATAGCAGTGGCCAAAGAAAGAGAAGTATGGACACATATTTCCCGCTCGTAAAGTACTTGTATGCTTCACAGGACAATGTAACCGTTTGCGTTCTGCGGTTCCTACACTCACATCACTATGTACCGTCCGTGAAGCCGGAACTCTCCCCTTTCATACGCAAACACCGACACACAAAGCGAAGAACGTTACAAGCAAGGTTTCAGTTGACGAAGTCGACGCCTAGTACCTCACGTGCTTTCGAAAGTGAGGCTGCCAGCCCGCCGTTGCTGATTACATTACTCACAGGTTGGCAGACTAAGCGCGGCTTCTGGCCAATACTGTTACGTTGAATTTGGCAGGCCCCACAAGAGTCTCACAGTACAGTAAAAAAACGAAGGATTGATTAGTACAAGGAAACATCGGAGAATTTGAGTGCCCTCCCACGTATATCCAAATCACTTATATGTCACAGGCACATGTACTGTAATGTAACTTACTGCCATAGCTAGAATACCAGTCAACCCTGTACGCACGTTCTGATGGATCAGACTGACCAGATTTGATGCGCCCAAAAGAAAGTCCCGTCACCTCCGAGCAAATAAATATCAACCCCAGAAAAAGACAACAATGGATGCGTGATCACAGGAAACGCAGACAATCGGGCTTCATACTTTAAACGGAAACGAAGTCACAACAATGCATTTTGTTAGTGACTGGTGATTGAATTGAAGTGGCTGCGCCGAGCATCATAAGACAATGAGAAACTGTGCACAGCACTTGACTCCAAGCTTGACTCAGCGAGTCAGCTATCGACAAACTGGCTATCGATCAAAATTTCGCATAGACAGTATGTATATATTGTGTGTGTGTGATGTATGCATGCGCAGTGAGGGCGCAGAAACCTTCAGAACCAGGTTTTCAGTGGACTGCACTCGCCGGTCCTATTGACCCCTCCCTATGGCACCACCAGCGAACCGACCTGGCGTTGGCCGGTCCGGAGTGCTTCCGCGGTCAGGTGAGACCGGTCGGTCAAGAGGTCGAAACGTCGACCACCTACTAACTTTGTTGTGTGTTGCGTTCTGCGCGGAAGACTCCACGGGCGACCCGGTTCCCGAACCAGAGCGAGCTACCAATAGTTTCCGCCATCGCCATTACCAGCGTCACGGCACAAACCGCACACATTCGCGTGATTCAAACTTGTCGACATTGCTGGCAGATGACGAAGATGACGGGGCTAGTACTAGTACTGCTGACGAGGTTGATAGTGAGTTGCGCAACCATATTTTCTGGCCCACGATTCTCAGATCGTAGATCTAGAAGCACACCGCGTCATAACCCATCCGAAACACGGAAAACGGTGCAGTTCTCAGTCCAGCGATGGTGAGAACTATATCCCGCTGTTGTGGATAAGCTGGGGTGTGCTATTAATTTACTCTGGCAGGCTCGCAGCATGACTCCGAACGTGACCGAACGCGTAAGCGCTTATTTTATGTTGCGGAATACTGTACATGCGTATGTTAATTCACCGCAAGCACGGATAAAGAAGCGCTTCCGTTCGGATTCCTCCAACAGAATCGGTACCCCCGGAAATAATGACTCAGAGACAACGGTGTGGCAACCGAGTTGTTCTGCGCTATGTACTCTCTATACTGAACTGATCATATCTCAACTAGCAAGCTACTCGACAAGCGTCATTATTTCTACCTGATCGAGGCAATGGAAGGGTAAGTCGCGCCCTTTGTACTGATACGAGCACAGCAGAGGAAAGGTGGGCCCAGGACCTGGAGGAAAGGGTGAGTACCGTCTTATGGGCAAGATTGAGATAAGATTTAATCCTTTCCTTTCTTCATGAAGGCCAACGTCTGCACGACATCTAAAGAACTGCAGAGTGACACTCGCAACAGGAGCTCGGCTGAGGTGGAGCAAATACTGCCATCCACCGAACACGTTCCGGACCCACGAGACTTCTACGCCTCTGATTCCCCGGTACTGGACGACAATATCGACTCGGACCAGGATTTGTACAAGTCAGCTGAGGAGTTTCTGGAAAGGGTCGATCCGGAGGTTCAAGATGATCATCAAGTCGGGAGCGGTTTCGCAGGGTCTCGCGTATGTTTCTCTCATTTGGCCTATACGATTCGGGTTAATTGGTTTGAAGCATTCCCAGCAGCCACAGATCCTTCTGCACCAGCCTTTGCGCGCACGGCCGTTCAACCTGCCCCCACAAACCGCACAGCCTTCCCCACCAACAACTTCCGCAGTGCTACTCTCACGTCGTGTTACAGTGGGCCAGCACCAGGAGTCCCCACCATGCGGACATCCTGTGCCTCCAATGGCTTGCTTCAATCGGTATCCTTCTGCTGGGGCCCAGAACGACGATCGTGGCCAACAGGAGACCGCCACCGGCTTGTCCAGCCAGATTGCGATGAACTCTGATCGTGCCCACGGGGGTAGGGACAATAGCGCTCAGAGGATACGGAGACACCGTGGACGGAGCCCACGGCGTCGTGGGGCTGAAGAAAATGCACTGGCCGTCAGTTGGAGTCTATATGTCAACTCCTAGTATTTCTGTGCTGACTGCATCTAAACTAGAAATTGGTCCGGGTTGAACTCAACTGTCTCCTACAAGAAGATCCACCCTATGGTCGCACACCCGAGCCTTCTCGGGTTTCCACATTCGCGGATGAGTGGGAACGCACAGGCCACGGTGCAAAGGCTTGTGATGCCACACCCGTTGGCTTCATGGTCGACATAGCGGGACTCCCAAGGTCACCTTGGAATATTGCTTCTGGGCGGGTTTTCACCGATCACTTTATCCAGAAGATGGGATACAGTGACACGCCGGAAATGCGACAGGAGATAGAAAAGGCATTTACTAACCGCATCAGGAGCCTGAGGTCTCGTCGCAAGCGGGAGGGGCTCCCGCAAATAGAAAGGGCCTCCGAGAGGTCTAAGCATTGTCGGCAGCAGCGCAAATATCAAGTAAGTCTTTCCATCTGAGTTCCATGGCAATCGCTCATCTACAATACAGTTATTTCAACGTCGTCGTGAAATCGCCAAGCTTTTTGATCCGCTGACCAAGCACCTAGGTGTCTTGGATACATTGGGACCCGATGGGATGTCCTCGGACGAATCTCTTGTTGATCCGGACACGCGACAGCTCACGTATACAGTTGCCAAACCCGACTGGCGACACCCTGGCCTGCACAACTGGCTCAAGGTCTTTGATCAACTACATCACCGAAACCACGTCAACAGCTGGTCTCTCGACAAGCGTGGCGCATTCCCTCATATTCGTGCAGGGTCCCAAAAAGTTCATAAGAAGGTTCATGCGCCAACATGCCTCCCAATCAATGCCTACGACCCCAAATGGCTTGAAGGCAGAGAGCCACTTTACGTGAAACACGTGTTGTGTCCCAAAACGGAACAATACAATTTCGACCACCCATTTGATGTGATTGCGTAAGTTTGCACGTCTCGACGCATTTTATCATCTTGTCTCAACATTATGCCAACAGACTCTTGAGTATCTAGCCTTGTCACCAAGTTGGATCCGCCGTACAGACAAGTCCTCATATTTTGCACAAGGCTCCGCGGTTACTATGCCCTACATAGTAAGAAGATAATCCGGTGTCCGCTCGCGCGCTAGGTCAGTGACAGTGTACCTCTGGCCATCTGGGACAACGTCATTAGATTAGATATTGGAATGCGGAAGTCTGTAGTTACTGTATTTCATCAATTTCGTTTATCATCGTCTGGTTTTGAATTGTTTCTCTAAAACACTACGTCGTACTGTCATATACTTGTATCTATACACTCTATACATATTCCATATGGATTTCTTCGCTTCATAAGGCACTTCCCCCCCGACAACGACCACTGGTAATTTGTCACACTGGACAGCCGAATTTGCCCCCGGCGCACGGCAACATGCGCATTTTCAAATAGACAAATAGAGGGGACAATACCAACGCGCACAACGCGCACCAACGCGCCTCTTATAAAAACTAGCGACTGCGGACCGGCCCGAAGTGCTTTGAGTCTACTGCGACGTCTCGTGAAGCGCAGAGCCATGCACGATATGTCGCATCACCGGTCACAGTGGAGCCAAAACAGGCTCACAATCGCACAATAGAATGCTGACAAAGAATTTGTTGGCTCGCGGTTCCGCCTCCTGTCCGGAATGGATGGAAGAGTCTGTGTTGAGTGGGAGGCCGAGCTCGCACGAAGCGCGGGAACGCTAAACGATGCGAAAAGCGCTGTTTCAGGGCTCGAATAGTGCGGGAAAGTATGTGTGACTGCGAACGGACACGGTGCAACTGCCATTGAGATTCGGACAGACGCAACCCTCTTTGGCAACTTGAAACCCCTAGGGAAAATATCTTGCTTATCTACCAGCTCATTTGTGCAGAGACCTGGTAACACCCAACTCACTGCTCTGCATAACGATGGGTGTCTAACCAAACCATGTTTATGCATAAATCGTGCAGTGATTCACATATTCCACAAACGCCAGGGGCAGCGCAAACAGTCAGCTCAGCTTCCACGTATTATGCAACCCTAGTACCGTGCCCTCCACCCCGTCCCCACGCCAGTGACCACTACCACCACCAGGATCGCCGTCGCCTGCGCGCTAGCGAGCCCATTCACCACTGTGACCTTGGTCTTCATGTTGTCGGAGCGGATTCCCTTGAGGTGGTCGAGGTACGCCGCGTCGACGCTGCCCGTGACGTACTCGCCGTCGAACACGGAGCACTCTAACTGCTCGATCGACGGGTTCAGCTGGCGTATGCATGTGACCAGGTCCGCACCGGTCGTGTCCACAACCTCCTATGTCGTGCGGCTGTGTGAGACGAGCTCCACTCGTGAGGGCATGTCAATATCGTATTAGTGTTGAGTGGGAGGCCGAGCACGCACGAAGCGCGGGAACGCTAAACGATGCGAAAAGTGCTGTTTCAGGGCTCAGGGAGAGCAGCATGTTCGTTTGTCGTTTCGCTGCAGCAAAACACGGAAATGTACAAACCAAAAACCATATTATATTGGTCGGGTTCAAATCGAAAACACGGAACGACGTTATGACATAGTCGCAATTCTCGCAGGTAAAAATGATAGCACCATGCATCAAGATAATTCGTAGGACAACGCGAGAATGGCGGCAGTCACAACACAAAACTGCAAGAAGGATGACATTAGAAAAGTATGGGGAACAGTAGTCGAATATTCGCCTTTGTGCTGTTCCGTCTCGTTGTCGCTGCAGAGCCTGTCAGGCATGGGGGAGAATAGGGGCCGGTGGTGACAGCAAGTCTGAGAGGAAAGCGACTGTTGGCCGTCAGCGAGGAGGGTCAGTAAATAACGACTGAGAAAGCGTGAAATAACACACGACGGTTTCAGCAGGAGGGAGCGAGATGAGCACGAGGCAGCAAGAACATGAGGAGCAAGAGGCTAACGCAATAGGGGCAGCCAAACGCAAGGGACAGGAGGCGGACGCGAGCATGAACAAAATCTTCGTCAGCGTGCCAGGGTGAGTTGTGGCCATAACACGCCGATTATACTTGAGCGATGAAGAGAAAGATGATTTCAGGGGCCCAGTAACGTAGAGCTGCGCCGAAGGGTATTATAGCCCTGAGTAACGGAACGAAGTGGATGATAGGAGACTGTACGTCAATGTCGACGTAGAGTCATTGCATCTGCGTTTTCCATTTTCGAATTTTCCGAATATCAAATTTAGAGCGTGCACCGGAAGAACGCCCCATGTCGATTGAGTGACAACTTCGACGTGAAAAGACCGCGACGTGAAAAGACCGCACATGGCGTGGAAAACCTAAAGTGAAATGAGAACTGCCGTGGCGGGACGCCAGAGAAAAGTAGTGAGAAACGACGACAAACGTTGCTTCGAACTTGATCGCCGTGTGGGTGTCCTGAAAGCTAGGAGCGACGCGGGACATCAGGGTTTGCTGTGAAAAAAATCGTAGGTAAACACACCTATCGGAACAGGGCCATCACGAAGTGTGCGTCGCACCCTCGGTTTTCTGGTGCGTAGCGGGGGACTGATTGACATTGACCGGGAAAACCCCTATTTAGATCGAGCAATGTGTCACGCGAACCGATTGATCTTGAAGGGAAGTCCGCCTATTCACGAGACCACAGACGGTGATGAGTGCACTAACTGTTGCAGCGTATTCTGAGAAGCAGCAAAGATAACAAAGTACTGTACAAGAAGCCATTGATTGAGACTAAAGCGTAGCGAGAGTTGTGAAAGTACCCCGATTGAGCGAACTATAGAGCCCAAACGCAAGGGACAGGAGGTGGAACCATTTCGGCGTTAGCATTCTATGATGGGATAGGGGCAGGAGACGAACGCGAGCCCACGAAATCTTTGTCAGCATTATATGTGTCAGCATTATATGTGTCAGCAAAATGTGTGTCAGCAAATGCATCGTCGATGCTTTATATATTGTATTGATTACTAGGAAGGTTGTTTGTCTACCGTTTAAGTTTCCACTGCGCTATCAACTATGAACTCGTCGTCTAGTGGTCCTGACGATGACGACGATTGCCTTTCAGTTCAGCTCGATGGTAGTGACATGTCTCCTAAGGCTCCAAAAGTCTGCTGTTTGTCTACTTCAAAAGAAATACTGACTTCACGCTTCGCAGACGATCCTCCGACAGAGATTCACCATGAGACGATATAATTTGGGGAAGGACGGAAGGTTAACGAACCTGGCGAAGGCTATGGAGTGAGTTGGATAACCCTTATCACGACATTCATCCACAGTTGACCACTTCATCATTAGCCAGCCTCTTGACAACTGTACTACTCATGCGAGTACTTCTGGCTCTAGGTTTTTTTTGTTCTCTACCACATTGTGCTTTTCTTGTCTGACGCGGTTAGTCCATTTGCGTCGAACAGTGCCACCACGATAACGCAGTCAATCGCAGCTATTCTACAACCACACACGTCATCCCCATCCCTACTCGTCGTCTCCCACGCTGTGGCCAGCTTGATGGCAACGAACTTCGGTGGTAGTGACCTTGGCCAGGTTTTAAGCGCTCATCTCGACTCCTTGGCCATTTCGCCTCAGGCAAAGCAAGCTATCATTCCTGCACTCCTCGGAATGGCTAAGTTCACAGAAATGCATACACAGGCACGAAGGTGCGTGCACCTCATACACAGCTCTTCATTGTTCTTATTGTATTGTCTCGGTTCCAGTGTTACTCAGCCCCAGGCTGTAATTGAGCCTCCGAGTTCTAACTCCGGCGTCGCAAGTGCTACATCATCTGGGGGTGCACACGCTGGCTATCAAATGTATCAGCGACCATTCAGCTCCAGTTCTGGGAGCGGCTACACTATTTGGTACTCCTCTCGGTCTGATTCGAGCATTCAGTCACCGCCCGTGATCTCCCAATCGAAGACTGGCCATTTATATGTTCATTTTGACGCACTTACTAAAACCTATCAGTATTGGATGCTCGGCGTTGGTGGACAATGGGAAAGCGTTTCCAGAAATGCGGAATGCCCCCTCAACCATGACCGGGTCCTTTCCATTCGTGGCAATGGGGAACCAAGCTGGGTTACGCGAGCAACAATAAGCACATCGGAAACTAGAAGGGAGAAGGGAGCGAAGTCATAACTAGGTCAATTGTAGTGGTCGGGAAATAAATTTGGATCAAATTGTGTTACGGTTCTTACGAGACGGTCCGGCCTCCGGCTGCGCTCATAGCGCTTGTTTGTCTCGTGCATGTCTCGCTCTTCCTTCCATGAGTACCACTCCGTGGGTTCTGCGGGATGGCCCAGCCTCCGGTTGCTCAGAAGGTCTATTCGCCTTCATGCAGTCGTCTATGTTACTGGGTGGTTCTCCCTTGTCACCGCCTGTGTTGTCGTCGATGAAAAACGGTTATTACTTTCCATCGCTCTTACCGACGAGCGCGCACGCAAATTCACGAACTGCTCGGCACCAAAAAAAATAACTGGGAGAATTCAACGATCCGCTAAACGAAACGACCAGTGCGTAACCATCTTTGTCTATATCATTCACATACTTACTTTTCGCGTTTGTTCGTCCATGCCATCTACGCGGAAATTTACATCTTGTAAAGCTCCGATCATTTTGATTGTGCAATGGATGATTATGCGGCATTTTCGATCATACTTGCTCAAAATTTTCTGTATCAGCAATACAATCTTGACCATCCATCTGATGTGATTGCGTAAGTTCGCATGTCTCGACGCATTAATTTTCTTGTCTCGACATTATACTGACAGACTCGGGTTAATTGGTGCGAAACATTCCCAGTAGCACCCCGCTCCCGCACACTGCATGGTCTTCATCGATGTTGCCTTCGCACCCACCAACAACTTCCGAAGCGTTATTCTCATGTCGTGAATCAGTGGGCCAGCACCAGGACGCCGCACCAGGCAGTCGTTCATGGCTTGCTTCAATGGGTGCCATCAGAATGCTTGTTGTCCAGTAATACAAATGGATTCACAAAAAAAACCGTCACTAACGTCATCAGCTTATCCAGATTTCGAGAACTCTGATCGTACCCAGTGGGTGGAGCCTGGGTCGTTTGCGAAGACGTGGGCTTTCATCTATGATCACGTGACGCCCCTACTCGCATGAGTCTCGAAGTCGTTCACTTGGCGAGTAATCATCAAAGACACCTAGGCATCGCATCTAGGAAGGGTCAGCGACGGTCCACAACATAAAAGGCAATGCACCAAGTTTTCTGCAGGGCAGATTACCTTCTCTTCAAAAGACCTCCAACCCACTCGCAAAAGGTAAAGGACGGAATAGCATCTACTGCCTGTAAGTGTGTGACTTTCCAGTATTTCTCGACGTTGACTCACTGGTTTTGGTCCGGGACGGGGGCGTGGTCGTAGTAGATAAGGAGAGAGCGTAGTAGACGAAGCGGGAGCGTCGAAATGTGCGCGAGAAAATCGAGCGCAACCGCGTCGGCTCACATTCGTGTCCCTCGCACTAGCGCTGGCATCGTCAATTGGGTTGTATGCGCGTCCCGGGAAGGCGCAGTTCTTTCAGCACAGTACTTTCGTATGTACTCACAAAAGCGTCTGAGGCCTTTCCGAAGGCACTATGCTCGCGCCATCAAGACAGCAACAATAACAGTGCCACTGCCGCACCTAGGACAACACCACCACTGCTACCTGACTCTCTCAAGATGACAGGTACTGGCAGTCTTGATGTGACAATGACGGTGACACTACATCATCAAAGCGGTGGCATCACGAGCCCCGAGCCCCAAGACGACGACGACGACGGCGACGCCACTGAAACGGCGTCCTCAAGGCGACGACCAGGATCTGCACCTTCAAGACGACTACCGCGGCACGACCACCAACCCACCCCAGAACTGCGATGTCGGCGACAATGCCGTTACCTCACGTCCTCACACTGTCTGTCTATTCTCTCTCTTTTCTATCCCTCGCTATTCCAGGTTAGACATTCAAGGACAGCAGTCGTGACAATCCCACTTACCTCAGACCCTGAAGGGGACGTCTGCCAGTTCAAGGCCCTCGAGAGAACGACGCCACGGCGCCAGCTAGCCCCAAGCTGACGGTGACGAGTAGATCTTCTCCCAACCGCCGTCTCATCGTCTCCACTCGCCCCGGGCCACTTTTCCCTTATCATAACAGCCGCCTGGTTATTCATTCCTGTCGTCGCGGCTATTGCTCCGACAACCACCCCTACCGTTTCCTTGCAAAATTCCATTGACACGCCTTTTCTCCCTACCGGAGTCCTCCCAACTCCAGACGTCGCCTCCAAAATTGGTACGAGCCGCGTATGTCTTCTTTTTATATTAGCACTCTTCTTACTGACATGGGCCTAGAGTCGGCCTGTCAGGAAGATCCCAACAAAGGTATTTTCGTTGTTGAGGTGAAGACTTTCAGTCTTATGTGACAATGATAGTCAAAGGACAACCGTGACGGTGACTTTGATCTTTGCACTACCTAAGATAGATTTTGTATTTTATTGGGAGTGGCCTCTTCAAAAATCGCTCAGAAATTTACAATCGACTGGAGTGGTATCAAGACTCAAAGATTCCCATCCTTGGGTAAATTAACTCCACCTGGAGCTACTGTACTATAACAACTCCTGATCTCGGACTGTGGTATGGCGTGACAAGGGTGTGACGGTTGTGATAGTCGGACTAAGACTTTGGGTCCCGATTCTCTCTCTGTTTTTAAGTCCCCTCGATGTCCCATACGTGAACTCCGTGACTCACACAGAACCTTTTGGGGATAGCATGTACACCACACCTGAAAGTCCAATCTTACACAACTGTGACAGCACCCTCAGTACGTTTTCTCCTCTCACCGTATTATTCTTTGTGGAGCTTGAGCGTGGGTGATGACTTCGATTTGTTCTTCATGCTATTCCCTGACATTTTTGAAGCTTATTTCCCAACTCACCACTCTGCACAGCAACGCCACGGTACAAACTGGACACACCTGCATGCCTCAGGCTCGTCGATCTGGCAGGCAGATGACCGAGACGACGGACAGCTGGTAGTCTTGACAAGGTAGATAGTGGATTGCTTACTCTGTAGCACTCTTTTGCATCGCTACGGAGACTCACGAAGATGGATGCAGATTATACCCCCAGCGAAGGCGATACTATGACAACCCATCGAATCAAAAAGTCCAGGGAATTCGTGTCGGAGGGGCAAACTATGGGTTCCTCTAGGCTCAAAGAGTTAACTTTTGCCGTGAGGTTGACAAGGCAGAGGTACGCCATACCTGTGTTCTCTCAATTATTTCTAACTCATCGGGGTCATTTTGAAGAAGGACATCCCGAGCGACATCCTGAGGGACAAGAGCAAGCCGGCGACAAGGACCAGGACTTGATAGCTGCATCCAAGGAGCTTCAAAATCCAGTCAAAGATGATGGTCTTTCCAAGAGCCCTTCAACGGAAAAGCTAGCACTTCCAAAGATCTTCATTGTGTTCGACAAAGCCCATCCGTTGACGGTGCCCTTCGACCGACGGAATACAGTGCCATTTTGTTGAACTTTGTCGGGCACTTAGGGTATTCTCATATGTGTCATTGTTCACATTTTTCCTCTCCACTATCGGGAAAACATCTCAATTTTCTCCGCCTCGTGGTCGTGATGCCTCCCACCGCATGAATGATGGCGAACTCAAAACTCCCACACCCTTCATATATCTGGGCTTTGACCAACTCATGAAGAACCGCAAAGTCTTCGACAAGTACAAAACCCTCGATGATGTCACTTCGTTGGAGTGTATCGCCCATATGGGAAGGCCATTGTGAGCCGTAATTTATTGTATATTCCGGGTTTCTCACCTTTTGACAGGTGGGGCACATCTTATGATCATGGCGATGACCAAGTACGCCGCGGGTTGGTCCACTTTGCTTCCCTGAAGTTACTCTGCGGAACGTTCCCGGATAAGCTGTCAGAGGCTCAGAATCGTGCTGTTTTGTCGCAGCGGTTGCCTCTGGACATCAATAGCACGATCTACGTTCCGTTACCTAGCGACCAAGTGGAAAAAGAACAAGAGCAAATATCTAACCACATGCGCGTCTGCATGTCGATTGAAGACGGGATCGATACTATACGTGGCATTGCCGCGTCCGAGCCTATCCTTGCGGAGGCGGCGTCATTGTTATGAGTGCTTCAATCTAGTTAACGCTCTTTCCGAGGTTCTGGGCAGATTCGGGATCAATCGAGGAGAACTATTGGATACATCATGACGAACTGCCGAACCTCAAGGGATTGGGTCCTTCACGAAGTCGCAGGCGGCAAGGGGATCTTGTCAATGTGATGCTCTCTGCACATCATTATATTTCGTTGTGTCAGCTGAGCGTTTACTTATTATAGTTTTTACTGGGCGTTTATGTCTATTATCACGTGACGCCCGACTCGGACGAGTCTCGAAGTCGTTCACTTAGCGAGCATGATATTGAAGATTGAGATGGGGTGCGCCTTTTCAAACATAACAATATATTCTATCACTCTATACCGTCTCCCTTCCAGCCACTGGCGCAAGTTCGTCTCGAGGGAATACGAGATGCCACGGTCCGAGGGGGTCGTCGAAGAGTCGCCTCCCGCGGTGGGAAACGACGACCTGAGCGTGGAGATCGATCTCCACGCGGATGCCTAGGCGTCGCATCTAGGAAGGGTCAGCGACGATCCACATCGTAAAAAAGGGCAACGCACCAAGTTTTCCGCAGGGCAGACTACCTTCTCTTCAAACGACCTCCAACCCGCTCGCAAAAGGTAAAGGACGATTTGGAATAGCATCTACAGCCAGTGAGTGTGTGACCTTCCAGTATTTATCGACGTCGACTCACTGTTTCAGGTCTGGAACGGAGGCGGGGGCGTAGTAGACGAGGCGAGAGCGTAGTAGACGAAGCGGGAGCGTCGAAACGTGCGCGAGAAAATCGAGCGCCCGCGTCGGCTCACATTCGTGTCCCTCGCACTAGCGCTGGCATCGTCAATTGGGTCGCATGCGCATGTTCGGGAAGGTACGGTCCGTTCAGTATTAATACAGTATTTTCATCTGTACTATCGCTCTCACAAAAGTGTTCGTAGCTTTCCGAAAGCTCCCTCTCTCCCTCTCGTGTGATTTTGGTTTCTCGTCGAGGTCAGGTCTAAACGAAGACACCCGACTTGTCACCTTCTCCGCGCTCTTTTCCTCGACTTCTTCAAGATCGACTCTCGTCTTTATTCCTCGATCCCGTACTACTAATTCTTTTGCCCTGTCTCTAGGTCTTTCCTTCGCGATTGTCGCTCGACCTTCGCAGAGGACTTCTGGGCTCAGTTCTCGCGTTTGGCTCTTCTCCCGCGCGAATGTCTTGCGCAATCCCGAAACCCCTCGAACCGCCTTTCCGATTCCCCAGCTTCCATCACACACATTCCCGACTCTCCCGACTTCGCGCGTCCCTCAAACTACTTCCCTCACGTGTTCGCCACTTCCACCCTCCTGTCGATGTTTTCTCTCTCTTCCGAACCGAATTCGCTTGTGTACTTCTGCTCAGTTCTCACGTCTCGACTTGGGCTGCTGTCCTTCAAACCCCAACCCCTCCTTGTCCACACTCTGTCCGCGACTACTCACGCGCACTCTCGAGCACGTACAACGGTGTAAGGGCAGCTCGGCCCTTGGCCTCGAAATCGGCCATTTCCATTCATTTCGGTCCCCGCTGAGTCGTCACCTGTCCCAGACATCGCCACCAACTCGCCCACTCGTTTTCACTCGCTTCGTTTCGCCTCATTTCGCCTTTCTTCCTTCCCTCATCTTGTCTGCAAAACTGCCGCTCCTTACCTCGTTGTATATCTGTCTCTTTCGCCATCGCCGGACGCCCCTCGTTGCTTGCACCATCCTCATTTTAGAACTACAACATTCCGAGATCCTTTGAGTGTCCGCCAATTACGACGCCGACGGCCTCAAGTGTCCTATACCCCTGCCACCCAATCTTTTTCGTCATTTACATCTCATCATTCGCGTCTTCACCCTCAGCCGATTGACGTGTCGTCGCCTTTCATGCCCCTCCTCCTTTACTACAAGATCAACTCTCTTCTCGTTTTCGCGATTCTGTTCTGCTAACTCCCTTCTATTCTATTCTAGATCTTTTGTCTTCGCAATTGTCTGCACGATCTTCGCGAAAAACTCTCGTGTTCGGCTCCCCCTCCTCGAACCCCTGTCTCTCCCGTTCTTCGACTTCGCTCCCTTCCTTCCTACATCCCCGACTCCCAACCCAACTCCTCGATTTCATACTCGGCTCCCTCGCTCCCCTCTTGACCGGATCTGAGCGTGTACCGATCATGCTTGGTTTTCACATCCACACTGGCAGTTCGAGTACGGTCCTGACGCTCTGAGTCAAAACTGGCAATAGACTCCATCAGCTGCAACCAGGCGACGCGTCGAGATGTGGGTGAATATGTGGCGTGGGAAAGTCTCTCGACTTCGTTTGACGTGTCCATCCTCGCCGGCCTCACCACCCATTTCTAGTGAATAGCAAGGGTTTCTGTACCCGGGCGGGTTCGGCCCGGGGGTTTGGGCGGGGGTACGGGTACGGAATTCGTGACCCTCACGAAACCCGTTACCCGTGTCACGGGTTCGCGGGTTTTTGCGGGTACTTCAACACTGACTGTCAGCATCGACACGACGACAATCCGACACCAGCACTCGTCGACTGGACCCTCAAGCTAAGTTATTTCCTGTTTTCAACTAACCTATAACTAACTTTAACTTCATTTTTTTTCCTTTCTAGGTTTCAAACAGGTTCTCGCCGGGCCACCTCACCGCCCGCACGCCGGGAGCTGCCACCACCAACACGGCGCGGCGAGGCCACGACACCGACACTGACACGGTGTCCCAGCCTTACGGCATTGCCGCGAGGCTATGGCATCGACTCGGTCCGGCGACCCTACGACGTCAAGGTGACGCAGCGAGGACACGACACCCGAGGCCACGACACCGACACGGCGTCCCAGCGCTACGGCACCGCCGCGAGGCTACAACACCAACACGGTGCCCCGGCGTTACAACACCGCTGCGACGCTACAATACCAACACGGCGCAGCAACACCGCGACACCGACATGGCGCCGCGAGGCAACGACATCGACTCAGCGCTGCGAGGCCACGACATCAACGCGGCGCCGCAAGGCCACGACACCGACACGGCGCCCCAGCGCCACGATGCCGATACAGCGCTGCAGCGCTACGACACCGACTCGGCGCTGCGAGGCCACGACATCGACGCGGCGCCGCAAGGCCACGACGCCGACACAGCGCTGCGGCGCTACGACACCGACTCGGCACCGTGACACCACGACATCGACACCAACGCCAGCGAAGTCAACAACAGGTTCAGAGAGGGATAGGGAGGGACATTCATAACAAGTAGTACAACGACTGTATTAAATACACATGCTAACGGTATCTGAACCAAAAAACAGACAATAGGTACTTTTGAACGCACGGGTCACAAGGGTGTAGAACCCTTGTGACCCTTTACTGACCCTTATCCGTTCGGACGGGTACCCCCTCGCTGCGGGTAAGGGTTTCGACGGGTACGGGTACGGGTACGAAAAAAAAACCCGAGGGGCCACACACTACGAGTCATGAGTCTCGACTTCAAGAGTCGCTGAGTCATGACATCACGACATCGGGTGTCGCGTCGAATGTATTTCCAATGAAACTCTTGAAAATATGTGAATAATATTAAGAATAAATTTTACAGTATCTTTTTCATGCATGTATTGTGTTCATTGTGAATGACTTTGATAAGCACACGCAAATCCCATGCCTGGATACATTATAAATGTAATTAGCATGTGTTGAGCATTGTCACCCTTGATTTATTGTGGACTACATTGTGAATGAGATCACAATGTATTGTGCACTTATTTTCAAAGCTTTTTTGAAATATGTTTTCCATTAAATTAGCATAAAAGATGGCTTAACATCACATAATGCCCACAGTGAGTTCGACCTGCCTTGCCGTCGCCGCAGGTGTGTCATCACTTCACTAATTGCTGTGGTTGACCCATCTGGGGCGCCGGCATGGTTTGTTTGTTTGTGTCATGTGGCTGTAACTGCCGTGTTGTCATCCAGGTGTACACGTCGTGCTGACAGTAAGCAACCAACTCACGTGCTGTGGTGTAAGCAACTCACCAGGTTAAGATGCAGAGCTTCCCACACCCGGTGATTGCCAGCTAATACATGCGGACTGGCCCACGGGCTGGGCCAAACCATGTGCACTTGCAACAATACCACTACCAAGACAGCAGCGATGACAATGACAACGATGCCTTGGATGATGCAAGAATGATGACAGAGCAACACCTGTCGACCACGACAGGGTGATGCCAGCAACAGCAAAATGGCCACGCGACACCTTGGACAACGTGACAACAACTTGGACAACAACGACAGAGCGACGCCCATCAACGCGTCAACTATGGCAATGGGGCGACACCAACTGACATTGACAGTGACAGCAAGACAACAACAACAACAATGCCAACAACAACAACAACGGGCGACTGCGACAACCACTTGGATGGTGAACTATGTAGCATTTAAATACATTGTAAAAACTCGATACAAAATAAAATAAAATAACCAAACCCATTAAACTAAAGGCTGGTCCCATGGTATTGGTGCCAGTATTACCACGAGTACTCGTGAGTACTTGCACTTGGGAAAGGGTCAACTCGTACTCACTCAACTTTTCAGGCACGAGTACCCATCATGTGACGAGTCACACTCACAAGTTACTTGTTTGGCAGTAACTCGTTGACATCTCTACCTAGGACTGGTCTTTGTTGGTCTGGTTGATCTGGTTGAGCCTCTGTGAGTGATCGCAACCGCAACCACAGGGTTTTTTTTTCTTTTTTCTAGGCTGTGCACTCAAAAATGATGACATGTTTTTTTTGATATGGTTACAGTACAGTACTACTAACTACTAGTAAGCTAAATCTGTAGCATCGTGGCACTGGGTGGAGCGCTGTGTTGCTACCATGGAGTCACAGTGCCACGACAGTGTCGTGGAGTTGCAGCGCCACCTTGGTGTTGTGGGGGTGCAGCGCCATGTTGCTGTTGTGGAGTTGCAGTGCTGTGTGGGTGGCCTGGCACTATGTCAGTGTTGTGACTCATGGGTGGTGCCACATCAGTGTCGTGGGGGCCTGGTACCACATCAGTGTCGTAGGGGCACGGTGCCATGTAGGTGTCTTGAAGTTGTGGCACTGTGTCTGTGTTGCGGGCCTGGCACTTTGTCTGTGTTGTGGGTGCAGTGTGGTGTTGGTGCCCAATGAATCTGTTTGAAACCTATAAGAAAAAGAAGAAGATTGTAGTTAGTTACAATAATAGATAAAATAATAAGCAAGAAGACTTAGCTTCTTGAGCCAAAACAACAACACAGCTAATGATGCTACAATGGCGTTGACATGTTGCAGCAGCAACATCTGAATCTGGTATGGCGACCTAAACCCTGTGACACTTGTCAATGTGTCAAGACTTGTTGATACTACCACCGTAGTCGCTTCAACAATCCAATGGTCCAAGGCAACTGCTCATCAACTGCTCCGCTTTGGCCCAGGGCACTCAAGCTAAGTGCTCGTTCTTTATCCTTCTAGCTAACTTGTAACTTAATACAACATTTCTTTTCTAGGTCTTAATCATGTTCTCATCACCACCCCCGCCTCATTACAGTGCAAGAATGGCCACAGTTTGGCCATGATGCCAAAATACTACAACATGTTGCAATACCACAACACCAACACAGCATCATGACACCATGACATTGGTATGGTGCCACAACATTACAATACTGACATGGCACCGCAAGACAGTGTCGACACTGTGCTGTAAGACCACAGCATTGATGCAGCGCTGTGAGACCACAGCATTGACGCAGCGCTGTGAGGCCACAGCATTGATGTGATGCCACAACACCACGACATTGACGCCATGCTGCGAGGCCATGGCATCAATGCTGCACTGCACCATGCCATGAGAGCATGACATCAATGCAGCACTGTGAGACCGTGGCATCAACGCAGTGCCATGACACCACAACATCGACGCAGTGCCATGAAACTACAACATTGACACTGCGCCGCAACACCACAACATCAGCGCCACACTTCAAGGCCATGGCATGGATGCAACACTGCAAGACTGTGACATCGGCACAGCATCATGACACCACAACACTGACATTAGCAAGCAGTCTTAGATTACAAGTAGTACAGTAACTAATAAATATATCATGCACGCAAATGGGTTCTGAGTGACTACTTGAAAATTTGGTTGGTTGCTGTAAAGACCAGTTTCAACAGGTCTTTTGTTGGTTGTGGAGTATCCAATGGAAATGGGCAACCACAACTGGGCTGGGTCAGGAAAGGTGCAACTGCAACCAATTGGTCCAGTTGCAAATTGGTCCAGTCTGGTTGGGTTCCCGGTCTTTTTCTGGTCCTATGGACTGGACCTTAAAACACTATCCCCCTCCTCCTGCTGTGTCATTTGGGTCAGGAACACATGTCAATGCACTCTCTTCTTCCCAAATTTTCACCCCCTCTCCAGCCATGTTTGTGCCCTCCCTCTTCCCCCTCCCATCATGGTGGTCACAGTTGTGTCTATGCCGAGTGTGCGCATTGTATGGTCCGTGGTGGTGGGCAGGCAGGCTGCGTCTTTGTGCCCCTGTATGGGACAGTAGGGTTGTCCTCATCCTTGGTGGCACCCATGGTGTTTGAGAGACAGCAACAGAGTTGACACACATGCACGCTGCACTCAGTGTGCATGTCTTTGCAGCAGAGTGGGGCGGGTGCAATCGAGCGATCTCTGTCTGCTTTATGGGCACTTCAATCGCCCAGTTTGCATGGCGACCCACTGCTGTCCTTTGCCATTGTTTGGCTCACTGACAGGCAACCCCCTGTCACAACCATGGTCCATAACTGGAGGGGGAAAGTGGGCATCCACACCCTCACTTCTCTTGCAAAAGTCTGAACACTCAGAGTCATCAGTCCAAAAACAGAAATTGCTTACATATTGTGTCACGTGATTGTGACAACCGTGCCCATTCATACCTTACCTTCTGTCTGTCTTGATCATCTAGTGTTGGTTTGGTTTGGTTTGGTTTGGACCAGTTTTGGCCAAACCAAAACCCAAACTGAACCAAACCACTATAAACCACTCCAAACCACTCCAAACTGTTTCAAGCTGATTAAAATATGTGTTTTAATTGTCTCTTAATCAGTTTGATTTGGTTCAAACCACTTAAGACCTCATTTTTTCATTGTTAACTTTAACACTGGGCACTTTAATGTAAATGCAAGGTTTTATTTATGGTTCAAAGTAACAAAAGTGTCAAAAACCATTTATTTTGGTTCAAATTCAGTTCAAACCAAACCAAACCAAACCATTTATGGAGTGAAAATAACATTAATTTTAGGGCCTGTCTGGCAAAAAGAATCCAGCCCCAGGTCACAAAGTGAAAATGTTACCCTGGGTGGGGTAATGAGGTCCCATGGAGCAACAGAAATGTCTGCTCCAAATCTCCAAACGCCCCTCAGCCCCAAAAAGATATACATTATTTTTGTACATGTATTTCTATCACATGAGATGACAAATTGTCACATTGCATGACTGCTATCTTCATATTATTGGGAATAAACAGAATTGAGATTGTTAGTAGTGTCACTGTAAGGGTAGCCTCCTGCTCTCAGATTCCTTCCTCATGGATGACTCTCTTGCTGATTCTATGGTTGATTCTGACTCAGAACTTGAAGAAGACATGCTCATTCCCACTGCCCAGGCTGTTGGTGTATGTGTTTGCTTGTATGCCGAGTGTTTCAACAAACATCCTGTGCACACATCTATGCTCTCTGGAGAGCAGTGGATCCAAGAACTACTCGACAGGTGGTTTTACAACCAACTTGGGATGCAAAAATTTGTCTTCAGGGAACTTCTTCAGACTCTCGAGACTGATGCTGGGTTGCTCGGAACATGGCATGTCTCTGCCACTGAGCAAGTCACCATTTTCCTTCACTACATGTGCAGGGGGCTTTCCAACAGGGCATTGCAGGAGCGCTTTCAGTGCAGCGCTGACACCATTACCAAGTGAGTACACTATCCTGCTACTTTGGGTCTGCATTTAATCACCTATTTAGGTGCATCTGTCGCCTCCTCCATGCCTTGACATCAGTAGAAATATACCCCATTTATGTGAAGCTGCCTGCACACGATGCACCTGTGCCTGCTGGGATCCAAGGTTCTCTCAGGTTCTCATGATACTTTGGTGGATGCATCAGTGCACTGGATGGGATGCATATACCTGCGCATGTCTCTGAGGGATGGTGAATTGCATATTGCAACCACAAGAGTCACCACCTGTCACAGAATGTGTTCGCAGCATGTGATTTTGACTTGCGGTTTGTCTATGTCCTCCCTGGCTAGGAGGGTAGTGCCGCAGATAGTTGCATCTATGATGATGCCAGGATGACAGACTTCAGCATTCCTGATGGTCAATATTACCTAGGGGATGCGGGGTATGCAAATTCAGCCTCACTTCTAGTTCCTTACTGGAGCACATGGTACCACCTCAAGGAATGGGGCCAGAGCAGGCAGAGGTGCATACACATTATATGCTCAGGCATCAAGTCTTGGAATGACATCCATTTCATTGCACAATAGACCTCAAAATCACAAAGAACTGTTCAATTTTCAACATGCCCAGCTGAGGAACCACATGGAACACATCTTTGGGCTCTTCAAGAAGCACTTCCATGTTCTAATGCTGGCACCAGAATATTCTCTGGACATGCAGGTGAAACTTGACTCTGTGCTCGCTGTCCTGCACAATTTTATCCAGATTCATGATCCAAGCAATCTTCCAGAGGACAATGACAATCAAGGCCATGCATATGGTAATCCTGATGATGGTCCTCACCACGCCGCAGGAGTTCGGGATGCAGTGGCTGCATTCAGGGACAGTATTGCCCTTCAAATGTGGCAGGATTATCAGGAGGGTGGTCAACGTCAAGCATAGTGGTATTCACACTGACCCTGCTGTGTATTTCACACTTCCACCACCCAATTTTATTGTCAGACATGTTGAGTGTCGGGTATCAGCTGCATTACTAGTCTTGTGCATCTGGTTCCCTTCATTGGATGTCTTTCCATAAATGGTTCTCACATAAGTGGGAGCACCTTGCCAGAACCTCCGATGTTCTTCCATGTTCTCACTGTCCACCTTCCTTACTTCAAAATTGTGATGGACGATAAAAAGGACATCAAACAAGACAAGACTTCAGCCAAATGGACCCAGGCCAATGATGCCATGTTGCTACAAACACTGGCTGACGAGAAGACCAAGAACAATTGGGGTGATAACAACCCCAAAAATGTTGCCTGGACAGCATGTGCAAGTGCGCACTAATGGATAGTGAGAGGATATCAGGGGGCATACCAAAAATAGCACAAACCATCAAGAATAGATGGCAACGAGTGTGTACCATTCTCTATCAGACTGTATGTGCTATTGATGAACACGAACCCAGCTTAAGCAGGAGTACGACATTGTAAAGGAAATCTGAGACCTTTCTGGCTTTGGATGGGACCCCCACCTTTGCACCATCACAGCAGAACACAAAGGTAAGCACTGCAATTTTCAGGATGGATGAGGGAGCAACTCTTCCATATGTTTCACAGTTGTTGGGTGCCAACAAAGCAAAGCTGGTCAAGAAGTTTCGTACCAAACCCTTCCCCCCATACAATGCCATAGGGGATCTTGTTGACAGCACCTGAGCCACTGGAAAGGGAGCTTTCTGGGTAGGACAGACGTCAGCGTTCAAGCCCCCCCCATCCCATGCACGCAACCCTACCCCGTCCAATTTTACTATTGATCCAGCCATAGAAGAGATCTCATGCAACATGGCCTGGGGAAGGGTCGAAGAAGACGAGACCAGCACCCAGGTAAACACTCAGGACTAATTAGACAGTATCATTGACCATCCCCTGTGTATTCAGAACAAGGAGCCTGGTGCCAGCTTCTTTGGATTGGATAGGTACAGTAGCAGTGAGGATGACATGCCAACTGCCATGACCCCAGCCCCACGTCCAACTAAACGCAAGCACATCAAGAGCGCGGAACTGTCCAAGAGCACAGAGACCTCTGGACCCCAGAAAGCACACTGTGTTACTGCTGGACAGGGCATATCTGACATGGCTGACTCCCTGGGCAACATGGTTGTCCACATGAAAATGAGAAAGGAAGAGAAGACTGGTACCTACAAGGAGCCCCTGACTTGGATACAGAAGCTCCTGGAAGACCCTCAAGAGAGGGCGGTCACTGTCCTTGAACAGGATGCAGAGTTTTCCAACCAGGAAACCCTGGAAATCATCGGGTACTTCATAGCCGACCACGACTTCACAAGGGTGTATGCCACATTCCAGAGCTCACACATGCATATGGGATACCTCCAGCAATGGCTTCTGAAGTTCTGTGGAGAGTAGACACAGGACTGTACTTTGTAGTGTAGAAAAAATGCTGTTGTCCTTGTAAAAATACACTTGTTCCTTTGCATATATGAGCACATGCGACTTGTGCAATTTCTGAAGTGATTCCAAAGTCATATTACCAAATTAATTATTACATGTATTACTGGAGATGTTTTGTGGTCACAGTCACGATTCAGGCAGCATTGGAGCAGAGAAGCAAAGGTGATAAATGGGTATTTTCATTGCCCCAATTTGATACGGCTGCCCTGAGGAACCTCAACGCCAACCTGTCAGAGCAATGTGCACCGAACAGTCAGTTTGCCCCCTGGTGCACAGCAAGGGCAACTTATTTTTTTTGGCAGGTGCACTGGACAGGCCCTTAACTATTTTTCTCAATTGGTTTGGAATGGTTTACTATTATTGGTTTGGGATTCTCAAATTGTAGAAAACTCTGAGAATTTTATATTGAACAAATAATAAAATAGATAATGTTAAAGTAGATATAACTATCTTGAGAATTTTTTATTTATATTGCAATAAATCAGAAAAACTAGTGAATTTATTAAGTAAATTATATTAAAAATTAGTAGAATTAATAAGAACAAATTTGTATGTTATAATTAATATAAATAATATAGTGCTTTATTATGATTATGAAATATTAAATAATGGTCTCAATTTGAGATTTATTACTGAACAAAAACTTTAATTGAAACTAAAAATGTTTATAGAGAAGACATTTCTATTATACTAATATCTCAGTCTAGCCATGGTTTGCCAGACTGCGTCTGTTCCAGGCTGAATCCTAACACTCCTCCTCAAACAGAGGGTAGGTCTCAGGTGAATAATATTTTTGAATGGCAGAAGGAACATGATGGGTGCATTAAAAAACCTTCTGGTAGAAGGAAAAAGCTACCATCAAACTGTGGTTTGGTTTCTTCTCTGCCTTCGTGTGAATTGTTTGTGCTCTTACATTTCCATTTTCAGCGTGTTAGCCTATGGCTTGGGAAGCTTGCCGAGGCTCACTCAAGAGCTCTGGCTTGGGACTGTGTCCCATAATGCTATAATAGCACCTTGCTTCCCTTCACACTGCACAGACTTATTATTTAGTAGGGTTGCCAAAGTCCGGTTCCGTCCGGTTCTTCGGAATTTTTGCTGAACCTTGAACTGGACTTTTGGTCCGGTCTGGTGAATCTGTTGAACTTTGAACCGGACCATCGGTTCAGGTTCAGCGGGGTCCAGTTCAGGTTCAGCAGGGTCTGGACCTCGAACTGAACCTTTTTACAGTCAACTAAAATCTCTGTTTAGTGTCGCCCAACTCCCCCTCAAGATGTGCCATCCATGCAAGAATACAGAAGGCCGTGCAGTGCAATACTACTGCTTCACACCTTAGATACTCACATTCATCGGAAATGGGGGGGCCCACTATCTGTCACCACGCCCACACAACGCCTGGGAGAGCGCAAGTCTGGACTCAAGTGGGTGAGTTGTTGTCATATCTATTATTTCCATTCCTTGCGGCAGTCATTGCGATCCTGGGCCCACTCATATCACGATCCCAGTTGCAGCTAAGGTGTTACTGTGTTGTCATACTACTGTCTCTTGCCTACTCATGTTCATTGGAATTGGAAGACCCTTACCCTTGCCCTCACCAGCTATTGTTGCACTCATGCTCAAGAGAGTCGCGAGTCTGGCCTGTGACTCAAGTTGGTGAGCCATTCTCATATCCGTCATCCCCGCCATGGTGCCACTTGCAGACATCCTTGCAAACTCCAACACATCCCACGTCATGATTGCAGCTTGGTACTACGCTGAGTCACTGCCTTGTGCCTGGCTGTCCGCTGACACCACCCTTTGAGGCCACCACCCCAGCGCCACATCATCAATATGGGCTATAAGACTGTCCGCCCCTTACTAATTCACAGGTACTACCCTTTTACAAACTAATGTGCATGTCCCACACATGTTTACAAGACCCCGCTGGCATTTCTTGCAGGAGCGGTCTGGGCTGACGTTTCGCTGAGGACAACTCGGTGAGTCAGCGTCAGAAATGTGCCATATGGCAAACAATAATACCGTATGGTTTTCCCTTGATGCTCATATTCACCTAGTGATTTGAGGTCCGGTCCAGTCCGGTCTTTTGCACCTTTTGCTGTGCAACCGGACCAGGACCGGTTGCCACAAATGATAATTTTGCAAAGACCGGACCGAGACCATGGCCAACCGGTCTACATCGGTCCGGTTGCAGCAAAACGCCTGGTTGCAACCAGTCTTTTGAGAGACCGGTCGACAACCAGTCTCAACTGGTTTTTTTCCAGTTGCAACTGGTCTTTTTATTTTTGTAGTCTCATCGAGCGATTAAATTCACACAGGTATGTACAATTACAAGAATGAGGGTGTACACTAGCTAGCTACAACTTGAAGTAATACACCGCGGGACTTGCTGTCCGAACTGTCAAGTCGCATCGTCGTCGAGTCGGGTCGTCGAGTCATCGTTGTACATATTGTTTTGTGTCATCGTCGTGTTGTGTTGTGTCGTCGTCGTGTTGCGTCGTCGTCATGTTGCGTCGTCGTTGGGCCCGGTCGTCGTCGTGTTGTGTCGTCGACTCGTCGTTGTGTCGCATCCAAGGTCGCGTCGTTGTCGTTGTCGTCTTACTGTCGTTGCTGTCATCTTGTTGTTGTCGTCGTTGTCGCCATCTTGCTGTCGCTCGTAGTCGTCGATCACCTCGCCTTCGTCGCTGTTGTGGCGCCGCCATCGTGGTTAGATAACTGGCCCCTCGCTGTGCATTACTGGTGAGGTAAGCAAGGAGTGAACAAAATCGGCAAGGGCCGTTGCGCCGTGACATGTGACTTGGCTTTCAATCGTTCACGCTCGTACCCGGACGACGACGGCATCAACTGCAAACCCGCCAACGCACTGACAGCCACATGCGTGAAAACGCAGCAAGTCCAACAAGATTCCAACCACCGCCGGCGCCCCACCAACACGATCGCGATGCCGCCGGCATGCCAACAACACCAGCACAGCAAGCTGCAAGCATGGCGAGGCGACGACGGCGATTCAACCATGCCGATGGGGCGATGTCTGACTCGACCATGACAGCAACTACGACAGCGATGAAGACGACGGTGTCGCAACATCGAACGACGACGACACCGCCATGGCGCTGCGACGGCGATACGGCGCCGTGACGCTATGACCGCACCACGGCGCTGGAACGCTACGACACCTACGCGGCGCCGCAGCAACACGGCGCCGACCACCTGGGCAGCTAGGCGAGGTCGACAGGTGAGGGAAGCGGCGACGGAAACGCAACAGCGACGGCGACGGCGATGACGGCGGTTGTTGCGACGATGGCAGGCGCTGCAACTTTCAATAGGCATTGTAGCTAGTTTTATAATTGTAGTAGATAGATAGTTAGCTAGATAATAGTACAGTTTAAACCTCCAAGTCGGTTGCTGTAAAGACCGGTCTCAACCGGTCTTTACTCGGTTGCAGGAATGCTCGCAAAAATATGCAACCGCAACCGGGCTTGGTCCGGAAGTCATGCAACCGCAACCGATGGTCCGGTTGCACATCGGTCCGGTCTGGTCGGGTCCCGGTCTTTTTCCGGTCCTATGGACTGGACCTTAAAACACTATATTCACCTCATGTTGACATCAGTCCAATGTCAAGGTGCACCCTCGGATCAAGTGTGAGCACACCGAGCTCAACGTCACGATGACGACAGCCACATACCCCATTGCCTGCCGCCTCGATTACTCCCAAATCACTTCGGTTTCGGCCTCAGTGCCCCTTCAGACCTTGTGCCATCCCCTGCGTGCTGCCTCACCGGTCATCCACATCCGTCTACATTCTGCGGCAACACCGTCCGCGTCCGCACCCATGTCCCTGAAGCCGCTGAACCCTGTGACTCCTGTGCCACGCGATGCGCCGTCGTTCGACATAGCGAGCGAGGAATGCCTTCTGCGGGATATTGTAGACAAGGCACTCGCACAGGGCATATAGATCACGTGTGGGGGCCAGCTGCACAGACAGGAACTTGTCGAGGTGCGTCCGAGTAGCCAGCTTGCTATCACAACGGCGCTGTTGCGCAAGGAGTGCAAGCGTGCGGCTGGTGTTATCAAGTTCAGCATCACGAATGTGCTCGCAAGGTGCGAATGAGTGCGCCTGCTGCCCCCGCACATCGATCCAGAACTCTCCCATCATCCTTTTGCCCCATTTTCCCCCCTCCATGACCCCATTTCTACGTTTCTACACGACACATTTATTGATGTGTCTGGTACATTGTGATTTCCGGACAGCAGCTACAGCTCATATTTACTTTCCTCAACAGCCTCTTAGTATATTATGTGCCCCTTTTGATTCTGAAGAAACTATCCTATTCTATTCTTCTCGAAATCGTCCACCCAACTCTCAGCACTGCGCTTGTTGTGTTATTCGCCTTGAACTCGACTCTCTACCACCTTCGACTTCGACTTCAAGCTTGACTCTATTGTTACCCCGGCACCCCTAAAGTGAGTACAATGTACTGATATCGTGTGCGTGCCTCATGGCGTGCTTACACAGCTGCACAACAGCCATTGTTGTCACCACCAGCGACCCCGCTGCCCCAGGTGGTCCTCAAATCACGCCATTGCCACCACTGCAGCTAGCGGCCCGATGCAAGTCTTGTGTACCCATAAAATGACGACAACGATGCAGCCACAGTGTGGTGTGCGCTAGGAAAGCTGCAAGTAACGATGTCGCAGAAACAACGACAGCTGCAATGGCAGCTGCTAGCAAGGCGACAACGACAACGACCACACCACAACTACAGCGAAGGGCTTGGCGGAGGGACCACGACAGGAACGACAAAGGTTGCAATGGCGACGTTAGCAACAGCGACAAGCGATGGCGGGAATAGTGGCAGCGGGGTGGCAGAGGTGGTACCTGTAGATAAATTGTCCTATGTACTATCCAATACTAGTAGATGGATTTTTTTTCTACATTTCATGATCTGTGTGACGATTCCTTCTACTAGAACTAGCAAGAAAACTAGGACTCGGAAAGGGTTCGGTTTGGGTTCAAACCAGGTTCAATTAGTGCTTTGAGGTCTGATCCGGTCCGGTTTTTTTACCCAATTTGGAAGGACCGGGACCGGGACTGGTTCTCGGATTCAGAGAATCCCTGAAAGACCGGACTGTAACCGGTAAGACCGGTTAACACTGGGTGGACCGCGGTCCACAGACCAGTCCAAACTGGTCCTTAACCAGACTAGCATTGAACTGGTTGTGACCGCCACTGGCCACAGAGATGATAACTTCAAATATTTTGTGTCTACTCTAAAAGCTACTATAGAAACTAGCCTAGTACTATGAAATACCATGCTACTATATGCCAGTCCTAGTCTCCAACGTGCACAGTGTTTTGGGGAGTGTGAAGCGTCGCTCGGTATCGCACAGGCCTCCGCGGACCACGAGCTGTCGCATATGGGTCCAAAGCAATCGTGGACGCGTCGTTGTCGAGGGATAGGGCCGCGTGCGAGTGCGGCAAGGTCTGGAGGATTGGGAACAGGAAGGGTAGGCTGGGGAATGAGGGTGGTTGCAAATGCCGTGCATGCTTTGGCATGGTGCGAAACTTTGTATGTGTGGCCGCCAGGGTCGGAAATGTGTTGGGTTGAAGTTGCTTGGGCCGCGAATGAATGTGGCATGCTGGGAAACACAAAGTGTGAGCTTCAGTGAGCCCAAAACTCCGAAATCTGAAGGGAAGTCTATACTATTACTTGACTGTAGTAAAGGTGTGATTACACTGGCTATATACCAGAAAGTGTGCTAAGGAAAGGTAACAAGGGATGTTAGGAACAGAGATGCTAAAACGCGCCGTAGAGTAAGGCATAGAGTCAGTGCTTCAACTTGCAGTGGTGTGTGTTGTTGTTTGTCCACGATGGCGGGTTTTTGCGGGCACGCAGGTTGCCGGACCGGTCGACGACACCTCTTACTGAGCTGAACCCCGAAGCTAAGTTCTCTTTTTTCCGTCTTTTTAAACCCATAACTAACTACAATTTCTTTCCTTTCTAGGTTTCAAACACACGGGGCACCACGATACCAACGCGGTGCCACGCCCCCATGACACCAACGCGGTGCCGCGCCCCCACGACAAACCGACGTGGGGCGATCTTACGACACCGACGCAGTGTCGTACCCCCACGACACTGACGCGGTGCCGCGCCCCCACAACACCAACGCGGTGCCACGCCCCCACAACACCAACGTGGGGCCGTGATCTTACAACTACGACGCAGCGCCGCAATGCCACGACAACGCGGTGCCGCGCCCCCACGACACCGACGTGGGGCTGCGACCTTATGACACCGACGCAGCACCGCAGCGCCGTGCCCCATGAAACCAATGTGGTGCCGCACCCCCACAACAACGACACGGCGCCGTGCCCCCACGAAACCGACGTGGTGCCGCGCCACCACGACACTGGCCCAGCGCCGTGCCCCCACGGCACTGACGTGGTGCCGCACCCCCACAACAACAACGCGGCGCCGTGCCCCCATGACACCGGCGTAGCGTCGTGTCCCCACGACACTGATGCGGTGCCGCGTCCCCACGACACCGACGCATCGTCCACCGACGACGCTATGGACTTTAGCATACAAGTAGTAGCTTATAATATTGGTCATGTTTTTATCTTAGTTTTTATAAAAGTTGTTTGAATGGCCTTGTATCCTGAAGTGCAAAAGACCGGTCCCAACCGGTTCTGGCCCAGTCCCTTGAAATAGGGCAATAACGCAGGACCACGGACCGGCAATGCCCAATGGGGGCTGTAACCAGGACCAAAGGTCCTATTGGACCGGTCACAGTCCGGTCCAGTTCCTGGTCCTAGTCTGGTCATTATGACTGGACCTCAAAGCACTAGGTTCAATGTGGTTCTCACATTTTGTGCTGTCCCCGAACCCTGAACTGAACTTATGGTCTGGTTCTGCACAACTGCCGAACCTTGGACCGGACTTTGGTCCAGTTCAGAAAAGTGCAGGTTCGAACTTTGGTTCAGAACTGGACTGCAGCATCCCTATTATTTAGGACCATTCTTCACTTATTCCTCCATTCTTGCTGCAGACACATTACCTCTTTGAGGTGCCTCGTCAGGCTCGTGTCACGCATCTTGTCAGATGCTTCTCCCATTCCTCCGCTGCACATGCAGAGATCTTTTGGGATGTATGGTGGAAGAAATGGTATGTTATCTCCGACTTATCTGAGCTGTCACAGTGGTGTCGCTTATGTTGTTGGCTTGCCCTGTCAGTGTGGGTTTGCCTTTTGACCTTTATGCCCATGGCTGCACGCTCCTCCTGTCAACTCCCCCTCATGTGGCACATCACATGTGACCACGATGGCCTTTGGAAGGATATTAGGAGGACAGGTCTGGAGGTAGGTCCCTATCTTTTCCTCCACATTTACAGCCTTTGATCCATTTTTGCAGAGTGTGCGCCAATGCATCACAATCACCCTGTGGGAGGTCCTCTCTCTACGCTGCCAGGTCTAGTTATTACTGCCTGTGCATGGGGGGACTATATCAGGTTCACTATGTGATCACCTGTGTGCAGTCACTGACAAGATGTTGCCCCTATAGCTCTGTGGCTTTGGACATGGCCTTTTAGGCCTATTCTGTCGTGATGAAGTTAGCAAGTCTCAGCCTCGAGTCTCGAGACACATCGTCTCATAGGACTGATGTTGACCATCTTTCCAAGTCCGGATGCAACTGATCAGCATCCGTTCCTTGGTACATGGCTACATGCCTTAGGGCTGGGACTTAACTGATGAAATTTCGCAGCTGTCTCAGCCGCATTTGCTGGGGTGTCAGGAGCTTCTCCTGCCCTCTCAGTGTTTATCTTTTTGGCCCATGCCACGATATTTGGTGTTCAATACCCTGCCTGTGCTGCGCTGTGCACCACTTTCATTCATCTTGCCGCCCCTTTCTGCCATCTTTCACCACTTCTCGCCTCAACTTATGGGCATCAGCAGCAGATTTACAGTGCGTCGTCTGTCATGTGCATCCTGATGGCTGGCTGGTTTGCTGAATAACCGTGGTAGGATAGTGCTGCTCGTTATGGCAACAACAGTCAGTGTCGGTCCTCATTGCAACGAGCAACTTGCACAAATTGGTAATCTCAGAACCAACACAATAATAGGCTGTTTGGTAGTGGCTGGTCATACCATCACCATGTCTATGATATCAAGTTGCACATGTTGCCAGATGTCCTGGCACATTCATTAGCTTGTCACAGTACATCATCCAATTGGATCTGTCCATGTTCATGACTGACTGTTATTGCTCGCATTGAGCAATAGGTATATGTGTGATTCGCAGTGCCAACACTTGTGGTTGACAGCTGCACTATGCACATGAACTACACACAATCAATGGGGGGAATCTATCTCCCCATCGCTGGCCTATGGCCAGCTGTCTTGCCTTCGCGCTGGGCTATCGCCCACGTCTGTGGAGGTTGAATGAGCTATAGGGGCTATGCACGTGCAAAGAGGATGTTGCACGTGGTTCTCATCAGGTGAGTATTTTGCCCACTTCGATTTTCCCATGATATTCACAGGGTCCAGCGACTGTGTGCAATGTAGGTCCAACAAATGTTGAATCCCATGAGGTATGCTGGGTGAGTCTCCTCCCCAGTTGTTCCTCTGCTCAGTGCGACTCTGGTGTATGGCCGTCTGTCTCACGCTGGCTAACACAGTAGCTGATTATTGTCAGTCCGCTCAGGAAATGCTCATCCCCAAGCATCTCTGTCAGGTGTGCAGCTTCGTCTTCACCGCATTGGAAGATGATGGCAAGCATCCGCACGAGTATGTTGCATTTTGTGTGGTGTAACTGGTAAGTTTTCTGTCTTCCTCTCCGTGCTGTTGCCCACCTAGGGATCGTGCCCAGGATGTGTGCATGACGCTGATTGTACGTATGGTATGTGGTATGCCAATGAACAGGGTGGTGCATTTCTGCTGTTTTCTCCAACTCCCCCTCACACTGTGTATTTGGTGCAATCACAGCGATCAGGTCAGGCAAAGAGATGGGATCGGAAAAATGGAAACTTAGAGAGGTAAGTTAGTTCACGCATCACAGTACTGACAATATTTTCCACTGGACCATATTGGCCTCAGCGTCTTGCTGGCCATTACAGCCAGGCACCAGGTTCTCAAAGTGGCATTACTGTACTCTCTCCCTCTGCCTGTGCATGTTTCACGCAGGGATTTTCCATCCGCTCCAAGGTGCGTCTAGGAGTCCTTGATTTCCCATGTGGCCTGGTCTTTCCCTTCTAGGGAATGCGTTATAGCAAGTAGTGTCATCATCGTCATTGGCAAACAGCAAGAAAAAAGGGGGACTATCCATGTCTGGAAGATATCTTCCTCATCAGTCCTGATAGGTAAGTTTGTCAGTGACATTTCGTAGACTGAAGTCTCATTATAGGTCCCTTTGGCACAACTGTGCCTCTGTGCACACAATGCAATCCACTTTGGATGTTTGCATCTGCATGGAAACCATCGACAAGTTTGTCCTATAGTCTCTGTAAGCTGTTATAGTTAATGTGTCCAACGTGTGCCAGGTGATCCAGCTCAGAATGTTACGGAGGCAGTAAACATAGCAGATGACTCTGCTTTGGTAGGTCAGATGGTGACTTGCCTTCCACCTTTGGTGATCGGCTTTTGCTGTCTGCAGCTGCAGCTGCATATGTATGTACCGCCGGTGTTGTCTTGAAGTCCCTAAGAAATAAAGTTGTTTTATTGGACGAGATGGGGAGGTCATGATCCAGTCACAAAAGATATTTGCGACCATCGAGTACGAATCTGAGTTCGAAATCTGCATCCTCTGGTGGGGACTTAGGTAGCGCCGATGCAGCTACAGCAGCGTCTCTTACTGCATGAACATAGTGCACTCATTGGTGATGTGCGACTTCATCGCTGTCTCCACACACTAGGGTATTCGCTGAGGTATCTGCGTTGATGTATATTCACTTCATGTGTCATATAGGTGCATGGAACTTTCCCCGCAGCCCAATAAGATGCTGTGAAGCCTTTCACCATGCAGCTCAGTCTGCCCATGATATTCACAGTGTCAGACATCATGTAGCCCAATCTACTTGTAATATTCACAGTGTCAGACTCACGCTGATAGATTACTTGATATAGTGATGCTCCGCTTGTCCATGAGGACGTGCGTGCTATTGCATGACTTCCCTGTGACATTCACGGGGCAATTGCACTTATTTGCACAGACAAATGCCTTGCAGCACCTCACTCTATGCTAGCAGCACTGCCGCAATCTCCACCTATTTCATGTCACTTGTCGAGGTATCCTCGACGGCTCAGATAGTCTGATGGATGTTTGCATTATATGCAGGGTCACATACCACTCAAAAATAAATACGGCTTGTATCACTCACTGAGGTATCTTCTGTGAGTGGTCCTAGCCTGGAGATACTTCATCCAGCCGTGCTGGACGCTTTCTTGATTCTCAGACTCTCGAAATGCTGATGTTTTCCAGGTGTGCTATCGGTGTCATCGGGCCTGAGCTATGTTGATTGTAGGAATAGTGGAATAATTGAATGAATGTCCTCTTGGCACAGTCGAAGTTTCTTGCGCCTTGGATGTATCCCATCACACTATGCCATCAGACTCTCAGGATGTCGGTGTCATCCTGTGGATGCCGATATCATCAGGTCCAGGCTATATCATCACTCATCCCTTGGATGCGAGCTTTGATGTGTGATAGGGGCTTAGTCATAATGGACAGGCATTCTTGTGCCAGGCTGAACTTTCTTGGGCTTTGGACTCCCTTGATGCCAATGTCATCCAGTAGTACTGGATGCCCATCAGGTGTCCTTGCTTGGAGAGTTTCAGCTCTGAATCTAGCTCTGAATGTGAGTTTGTGCGATAGGGGCTTAGATGTATGCCCATAGCTACGATGTGGAAAGGAAATATATTGGATGTACATGTTCACCTGGCTATGCCAGGGCCCATAACCTGTAAAGATTTATGGAGGCAGGCAGCTGATTAGGTGAACAATGTGTGAGAGTAGGAGTCCAGAGGAGAGTGTATATTCCTCTCCCCGAGATATTATTCTTAGATAACCATTTAACTATGGTAATACTACAATTATCTAATATCTCAGTCTAGCCTTGGTTTGCCAGACTGTGTCCATTCCGGGCTGAATCCTAACACACGCAGATAATAGACTGCTTTAGATTAGATTAATTGGACTCATTTAGATTAGATATGTGCTAATCACAATCTAGGACTATTATCTATGACATCACTTGTCATCATATGGACTGCTCTGGACTCATTATTGTACTAACACTTTTGTCCTCTCTTTTGTTATATCCTTATTATGATGTCACTATGATATCATCCTTGTCTAGACTTTCTATTGTACTTATTGTCTAAGTACATCCCCTTTGTTCTGACCCACTCATTGTTCTGGGTCTTATTGTATTCTGGTATTGTACGACACCCTTTGTTGTTCCCTATTGTAACACTGCATCATTGTTTCTAAAGTGTATAAGTAGTATACTCTGTACACCCTGATAGCCCCAGTTCTCACTCTGTGCTATCAGGTATGTTTCCCACTGTTGTAATACCACCCAGTTCTCACTCTGTGCTATCAGACATCCCTCTTAGCTTTACCTGCAAGATCTCTGTCTTCCCTGTGCCTACTTGATATCTCACCACAGTCTCCTTCTGCCACTGTGAGTATCAGGTTCCTACTATGCTGTTCACCACTTACCTCTGAGAAGGGTACAAGAGTATTGAATGTCAGACTTTATGTAACGCCACCACGAGCGTTAGGTCCAACTTGGACGACAAAAGGGCGTAAACGACTCAGCGGGGAGAGAGATACGTGGCTTGCTGATACATGGCTTGTCGTGGCACGTGATCGAAAGAGGGCACGGGGCGAAGTCCACCCGGCGTAGGTACTGTACAACGACCTCCTCTGCTAGAGGCAGGCGAAAGAGCAAGGAGAAGGCGGCAGCGAGCCGAAGCAGAGCGGAGAACGGAATGGTGATTCCAAGAAGACCAAGATGGCGTTCTTGGTCTTTGCGTAGTACTATTTATACATGAGAGGGGTTCGCTTTGAAGCTCCCCTATGAAGTCCGAGGCGAATCGCGTAAGTAGCTCAAACCCTACTACCGCGATACTAGGAATGAGTCATGATGCACTTAAACACGTGCCATCACGACCGCTGACTGATACTACTGTCCGTGACGAATTACTGCTTACGAGGGAGCCACAACCGGCTCGTAAGTGTCCACAACGCGAATTGTTACATCACCCCCTTTTCAGCTGCGACACCCACGGCGCCGAGCGGGACCCATGCTTCCGCCCATCCATCCATTCTGCTTCTCCTGAATCCGCTCCACGATGTCGGCCATCTCGAGCCGGAACTTGCTGTGGGCGCACTCCCCCTTGACCTCCCCGAGCGCCATGGCGAGGGCGTGGAGTCGCTGTTCGATGCACTCAGACTCGCGCTGATAGGACCTGAAGCGGTGTAACTCAGCTTTGACCGATATGTCCCTCAACTCGTTCACCACCTTGTCCACTTGGTGCCGGTTGGCGTGCCCCTCTGCGAACATGACGAGGTCTTTGGGTGCGTAGTGGGGCTTGCCACATTCTCGGACCATGGGCTCTGCATACAGCGGCTTCGAGTAGACCTTGTCGCTGTCGTCGACAAGGGCGATGACGCGCGGATCCGCAGCCATTACCACCTGAATGTAGGTGGCCTGGCGCGTGATCCCCAGGGCATCGGTGATGAGGTAGTGGACGAAGTCGTCCCTGCAATTGTGCTTGTATCCGGTAGGGGGGAATCAGGAGCTGCCGAGACGGCGCTGAAGGCGGATGGTGGGATGCAGGGGGGGCGCGTCGAGGCGCACGTCCCCGCGATACAAGGGGCGACCTTGCGAGTCGCACGCGAAGTGGGTCTCGTTCGGGTGATCAGAGTCGCGTGCGGTGGGAAGATCGGGGTGCTCAGCTGGGTACCACTCCCTCAACTCGAGCTCCAGCTGCTCGTACACTGCGCCTTCAGTGTCGCAGTGAACGCGGCCCTCCGCTGCAGGATCAGCGTTTTCCTTATCACTGCCTTCATCAACATCTCCCCCTTCCACTGCAGCGCGGTTGGCCTCCAGTCCCGCATAAGCATCCACTCCTGCCAGCGCAGCGTCGCGGTTGTGGGTTTCTTCTTCTGTCTGATACTCGATTCGTACCGGGAGAGGTCGAGGTGAGGAAGTCTCACTGTCTGGGAGAGCTGCACGAAGCCGATGCACTTCGGCCTCTGTGAGCGGGACAGTGTTGAGGCGTTGTCCGTCTTCCGACATGAGCCAGTAGGTGGCGGGGAGAGTGGTGCTGTCGTGGTACTCGGCAGGGAGGATGGAGGCAAGGGCCTCGCGGAGTTCTTGATGGGTGATAGGTCCCGTGTTACTGGCAACCTGAGCGATGGTGTCGGCGGCAGTGGGAAGAGACATTTGGACGAGAGAGGAGAGGAATCCAGTGTGAGGAGAGGTGAGAGGGGATGCATTTTCTCGTTGGGTCGTTGCTCCTCTTATATGCTGCGGTGGCGGTCATTGATTTAGTTCGAACTCCGCTATGGCGTCATCAGCGAACACGTCATCCTTGTTGACCCACTGGTTGTCCGAGTCCGGATAGCCCTTCCACTTCACGAGGTACTGTAGTTGCTTTCCTCGTCCAAACCGTCGTTGGTCTAGAATCTTCTCGACTTCATACTCTTCTTCTCCACCCACTAGATCCGGTGGGGGACATGGGAAGTTACTGCCATGCATAGTTGTTTCTTTGTACGGCGTGAGAAGATCGATGTGAAACACTGGGTGGATGCTCCACTGCGTGGGAAGTTCGAGGCGATAAGTGACAGGGGACATCACCTGGATGATCTGGAATGGGCCATGTCGACATGCGGCGAGTTTCGCCGTCGGCTGATTGGTTCGGAGATGGCGGCCTTCCAGCCATACATAATCCCCTTCCACAAATCGGGGGGTTTCCTTGTGTTTCACCCACAGGGCCTGGGCCTTCTTTATCAGCCCCTGGGCTTCCATCCGTGCTTCTCGGAATTGTTCGAGTCGTTGGGTCACCTGTGGTATGGGCGACGGCTTATCCATCCAATCAGCGCGCGGGTCGTACCCCATTAGTAGCATGAAAGGGGACTTCCTTGTGGACTCGTGGGGCCAATTGTTATGCGTGAATTCAGCCATTGGGAGGAGGCGCGCCCAGTTATCTTGCCGCTCGTTGGTCCAGAATCTTAGGTATTGTTCCAACCATTGATTGGTTCGTTCGGACTGTCCGTCCGTGCGGGGGTGATAAGCGGTGGAGATGTTTTGTTGTATTCCCAAGATACGACACAATTCCCGGGTGAATTTTGATGCGAACCGGGGGTCTCGGTCACTGATGATTTTGGACGGTAATCCGAATCTTCGGAAGACGTGGGTGACGTACAACGCGGCCGTCTCTTTGGCGGTGATCTCTTCCTTACATGGGATGAACAGGGACGCCTTCGTGCAATCGTGATTGGTTATTGTGAGGATAGAGTCGTGTCCTTCGGACTCGGGCAGTTTTGTGATGAAGTCGAGGGCAATGGTTTCGAACGGGCTGGCGTTGGCTACCGGGGTGATGGGGTTCAAGGGTGCGCGTATTGGACGGGTGTTGACTTTATGCCTTTGACAGTCCGCGCATCCCTGTACGTACTCGCGAACATCGTGTTTCAGCTCAGGCCACCAGTATCGTCGCTCTACGAGGCGCGTAGTGCGTGCTATCCCTGGATGTCCGTGGACAGGGGGGTCATGATGGTCAGCGATGAGCTTTCGTTTATCTTCCCTTTCACCCGTTACTACCCGCCTGCCCTGTCAATACCATACGCCTCCTACTTCTTTGAGCTGTTGTGAGTCTACCCAGTAGCGTAGGAGGTGTTCGTGCTGTGGTGGTTCCTCGTTTGGTTCTATCCTTAGGGCTCGGATTAGTACGTGTTCGGGCAAGACGGTTACCCCTTCGTTGTCCTTCTCCCCCTGGTCGTAGTCGGGTCGACGGGATAGAGTGTCCGCCCGTCCGTTGTTCTTTCCTGGTATGTGGTGAATCTCGAAGTTGTATTCCATGAGTTCGAGTACTTCCCTGGCGACCCGCCGACTAATCTTCTGGGGACTTTTCCAGTATTGGAGATTCATGTGGTCCGAGAAGATCTTTATCTTGTGGGGGGATCCAGCGAGGAGGGGTCGCCAGTGTCGGAGAGCTTTGACTATCGCTAGTAATTCCAGGTCGTAGATGTCGTAGTTCCATTCTGCCTCGTTGAGGGTGGACGAGTAATAGCCTATCGGGTGTTGCTTGTTGTCGGCTTTCTTTTGTAGCAGTACCGCACCAAGAGCGAATCCCGACGCGTCTACTTTGACTTCGAACTGGTCCGTGAGCGTGGGGTGAGCGAGCACTGGTTCCTGGGTTACGAGGTCCTTGAGGTGCTGGAAGGAGCGTTCCTCTTCGTCTCCCCACTGCCATTCGGCGTCCTTCCTTGTGAGTTTGTTGAGGGGTCGTGCGTGCGTGTGTGGCAAAGCCGCGGATGAAGAGTCGGTAAAAATTGCAGAAACCCAGGAAGGAGCGTACGTCACGGACCTTTGTCGGACGCGGCCAGTCGCGTATGCCCGAAATTTTTACCGGGTCCATGCGTGTTACCCCCTTTTCAAGGATTACCCCCAGGTAATCCATCTGTGGCTGGTGGAAGAGGCACTTCTCGAGTTTGAAGTATAGGTCGTGCTCTAGTGCCACCGCGAGGACGTCTTGTACCACGCGAATGTGCGCTTGGAGGTCCACAGGGTCTCTTGTGGCTATGCCAATGTCGTCCATGTATACCCGTATGACTGTTCCTAGGAGTTTGTGTTTGGCGATGATGGGTCCAAAGATCTCGTTCATCATCCACTGAAACGTGGCCGGTGAGTTGGTGAGTCCGAAGTACATAACCGTGGGTTCGTAAAGGCCGTAACGGGTTTTGAAGGCTGCCTTTGGTTCGTCTCCGGGCTTGATCCTTACTAGTGTTGGGGAAGTTCGGTTTGGTTTGGTTTGGGGCCATTTTGGCCAAACCAGAAACCAAACTGATTAGAATTTGCCCAAACTGAACCCAAACTGAACCAAACTGCTCCAAACTGCTCCAAACTGCTCCAAACTGTTCCAAACCATTTCAAACCAATTAAAAATAAGTGTTTTAAATTGGTCCTTAATCAGTTTGGTTTGGTTCAAACTCGGTTCAAACCACTTAAGGAACCACTTAAGACCTTGGTTTGAGGCAAAATCAGTTGATTTTGTTCAAATTCATCAGTTAAGACTTTGTTTCAAATTGTTTGAGACCAAAAACCATTGATTTTTGGTTCAAATTTGGTTTAAACTCAGTTTGGTTTGGTTCAAACTCAGTTTGAACCAAACCAAACCATTTATTGAGCACTTATAACATATTTTTCAATATTTTTTCTTAATCAGTTTGGTTCAGTTTGAACTGGGTTTGGGACCCCCAAACCGGAAACCAAACCATTCGGTTTGAGCCAGGATTCTCCAAACCCAAACCATTTTAAATGGTTTGGGTTTGGTTCAAACTAGGTTTGGGTCGGTCTGAGACCAAACTTCCCCAACACTAATCCTTACGTTGTTGTACCCCCAGCGCACGTCCAGCTTTGTGTAAGTGTGCGCGTGCCCTAAATCCGTGATGAGGTCTGAGATGAGGGGGAGCGGGTATTGGTTGCGGATCGTGCAGGCATTGATATGTTGGTAGTCCTGTACCGGGCGTAGTTTTCCATCCTTCTTTTTAATGAAGAAGAAGGAAGAAGCATACGGGGATTTGGAGGGTCATATGTACCCCTTCTTCAGCTGTTCTTCGAGGAATTCCTTGAACTGCCTGTCCTCTTCCTGGGTCATTGGGTATACCTTGCAGTCGATCGTGGCCGGAGTGTTTGGTTTGAATTCGATAGCGTGATCCCATGATCTCAATGGTGGGAATCTATGGGAGGCTTCCTCGTTGAACAGCTTTGCGAATTGTTGGTACGGTGCAGGAAGTTCTACTGCTTGCGTATGCTGCCCGGACTGGATGGCTAATTCCATGGCTGTAGTGCGTACCTGACATTGTTCTTCCAGTTCGTGGAGTATGTCGTGTTTCTCATCTTCTGTGACGATCCTTCCAATAACGGTATGATCGGGTTTTGGGTGAATGGAGCGAAGTACGATGGGCATCACGTCTTCGTGAATGACGGCGTGGGTTCGTATGTGGCTAGCCACGGGTAACCCAGGACGAGATCTTCGTCACTGATGTCGGTAACAAGGAATCTCATGACTTTTCTAAGTCCCTTAGTTTGTACGTCTAGATCAACACAGTGCGTGATAGACCCAGCTTGGTTCTCAGTTTTGTCAATATTCCATATCTTTTTCGGGCGATCGAGGGCCTGCAGCCCTAGTCCCATGCGTTTGGCGAATGCGGGGCGTATGAAGTTATTGGTCGCCCCAGAGTCTACTAGTCCTTTAACGTCGGCCATTGCGTAACTTGTGCGAATCGAGACTGGAATTCGAAGCGAACGGTAGCGAGTCATGATTACAGAGTTACAATTAACCGCCCTCACCCAGGCTGATGGGTTTAGGCGTCCGGAAAACCCTCCTTTCCCCAGAGGTTTTGAAGGACCATGTCCTTTACTTTGTCACTTTCCCCCGCGATTCCACTGAGCCAGTTGTCGGCGCGTTGTTGTGGGGCCGTGGTGCTTGCTCTGGCCGCGCTTGGTTCTGCCTCTTGCGCGTAGTAATCGGTTTCCATGGCGCGGCTGTTTGACGGGGGGACGCGTCTCGGTTGCCTTGGTTGAGAGCAGTCTTGTGAGAAGTGGCCCGTCCGATTACAGTTGTAGCAGATGACTTCCCTCATGTCCCTGCGTTGGCCCCCTCCGCGTCCGCCTCTGTTCTGGACGTACGTGGTTCGAGGTCGGTTTATGTCTCCTACCTCGGCGACCCTGACTCGGGTTCGATCGGCCGATGTGTCCATGGCGTTTGGGTCGAATCGTGGGTGATTGGCTCGGGGCGGTGGAGGTGGCGCCCATCCCGTTCGTGGAGGTGTCCATCTTTGTCCAGTGGGCAATGGTGGGGGTCCACGTGGCGCTCGATAGATGTTGAGACGGGCCTTCATGTGAATGAACTGTTTTTGCCTCCTCAACGCGCTAGCTTTCCACTGTTCAAAGTTGCGGGGTTCGTCCAGCTCGTAAATTTTAGTGAACAGCCCTTGGGGCAGTCCCACCGCGAATCGGTCAATGGTTTGGGGGTCGTTGAGGCAATAGTGAGCGCGTCTTGCCAACTGTTCGAATTTAGTGACGTACGAGTCGATATCCTCGCCGACCATTTTGAAGCCTTTCTGCAGTTCCGCTTGGGCTTGTTCTTCTTCGAGGGTGTTCGCGAATCTCCCGCGGAAAGCATCGGTGACGTGATCCCACAGCCGTGCGCTGTACTGGTCTACCCCGCCCCGTACTTGTTCGTTGAGCCATTCAAGGATGGACAGGGTCCATTTGCTGACGTTGAGCCCTTTGATGAAGCCGAGGAAGAGAAGGGATCGTCGGTAGCAGTTTGTGAAGATGGGCGCGTCTAAGTTCGTCCCCCAGTAAATGTGCCACTGAGTGAGGAAGGTCTCGTACTTAGTTCGATCCCCGTCGAATACGATGGGTGGGTCGCCCGATAGGCGATCTGATCCTCTGGGGATTCCCGCTACAGGAGGTCCTGCAGGGGGTGGTCCTCTGCCTCCTCCGGGGAACCCTCCTCTGGGTGGGCCTTGTTCCGGAGGGCCCTGTTCTGGTGGGCCATTGGGAGGGTCGGGTTGGTCTGGTCCTACGGCGCGGTAGATGGCTGCATCGTCGGCTGTCATGCGGTGACCTGTTTCTGGATGGATGGGTCGTAGGATGGCTTCTGCTTCTTCGCGAATCCTGCGAACCTGCTTGGTTGCCATCTCTTCGCGTGTTATTGTTGCGGTGGCCATTTCTTCTGCTGGGGCGTGTATGGTAATATGTTCGGGCTTGGTAATATGTAGAGACTCAGCTCTGGCGATCAGTGGTCCGGTTTCTTCTCCGTGTGAGCTTTCTTGCTCCTCGGTGGTTGTCTCGCTCTCGCCGTCCTCCGATGGGGCGGGGGTGCGTGGTTCGGATGTGCTAGGGTTGGTGAGCGGGGCTCCGTCGATCGGTCCCCAGTTTCCTCGCGTAGGTAGGTCGCGGGCGTCAATGTCGCAATTGAAGTTTCTTCCTGCTGGTCGCACTATGTCCCAGCGACTGTTGATGGGGTTCCACACAACTTCGGTCCAGCACAAGTAATCGAAGTTGAACTCAACGGGGCGGTATCGGGTGGGTCCCGATGCAAAGTCTACGAAGTATCCGGTGTCTCCCCTGTATTCTCGCCAACGGGCTGCTGCCAGGAACTGGGTTGGTACGTTTCGGTCTCCCCTTCTCTCAAGGTGATAGGGGCGGAAGTCTCTCCACTGATCTCGAGTTGTAAACACCACGATGGGGATCTTGGTCTTAATGTAACGCCACCACGAGCGTTAGGTCCGACTTGGACGACGAAAGGGCGTAAACGACTCAGCGGGGAGAGAGATACACGGCTTGCTGATACACGGCTTGTCGTGGCACGTGATCGAAAGAGGGCACGGGGGTGAAGTCCACCCGGCGTAGGTAGTGTACGATGACCTCCTCTGCTAGAGGCAGGTGAAAGAGCAAGGAGAAGGCGGCAGCGAGCCGAAGCAGAGCGGAGAACGGAATGGTGATTCCAAGAAGACCAAGATGGTGTTCTTGGTCTTTGCGTAGTACTATTTATACATGAGAGGGGTTCGCTTTGAAGCTCCCCTATGAAGTCCGAGGCGAATCACGTAAGTAGCTCGAACCCTACTACCGCAATACTAGGAATGAGTCATGATGCACTTAAACACGTGCCATCACGACCGCTGACTGATACTACTGTCCGTGACGAATTACTGCTTACAAGGGAGCCACAACCGGCTCGTAAGTGTCCACAACGCGAATCGTTACACTTTACAAGGTGTTTACTATCCACGATATCATTAATAACCCTCAAAAGCATGGCATAGATGATATAATGAATCTTCTGATCATCTTCAAGGCTTTTTACATACCCTTACCCCTTCTCAGGCAAGTTCTCAGGGATAAGGGTAAGGGTAGGGGTATGAACTCTCCTACCCTTACCCCTAGCTCAGGGGTAAGGGTTGTGGAGGGTAAGGGTAGCAAAACAAATACCCCAGGGTTACCCCTGGCAATCCCTAGGCACAATACACCCTCTGAGTGAGAGAAGCCCTATGCTTATCTCCATGTGGTAGTTTACATTAGGCGTGTGTAAAAACATGATATTGTGGATGCCTGTACTCACCACATTTACGCAAATGGTCAGGGTAGGACCATAGAGTATAAATATCCTCCCATGGGGAGGGAGGCAAATAGACATTCACTCTCTTACTCACTTGTGCACCCTCTCCACAAATAGTCTCCCAACCTACTCAAAGGTGAGAACACCATTCCTGTTAGCTGCATGCATTGCTGTGCAACAGGTTATGGGCCCTGCTACAGGGTTTGCTGTCACACTCTTTGACAGAGTTACACCTGGTTGTCACCGTCCCACCATGAGCTTGTCTTTGAAAAGAGACACTTGTGTGGTTGTAGGACACTAGATGCAGGAGGCTCCCTGGCTCATAGCAACCCAGTACTCTTGTGGAGTACATAGACTTGGCCACTTGCCTATCCAAACAAGGCCATGTGAACAACTGCAATTAATTTTGTGGCGCTGCACATGACAACCTTGGGGTGACATTGAGCAGTTGTATCTGGCCTAACAATTACCAGCAGACTGCAAAGACTGATGCACAACATAGGGATTGTCCTATGGGTCGGAAGGGACTAATATTGGCTTTTTATCTCACTCAGTATTGTTATTATCATAACACAATGCTGACATTCTCTAAAGCCAACAGATCTATACAACATGTCCTCCCAACTCACTACCCTTGTCCCCATCTTCAATGGCTCTAATTGGGCCACTCAGTCTCAGCAGATGACCACATTTTTCATGTCCCAAGGGCTCTGGGGCTTCGTTGCAGGCACCATTGCTAACCTCCTGTCGCTGATGTCGCTGATAGAGCAGCGTGGAACCAGAACAATGAAATGGCTAGGGGTAATCTCACCCTCCACCTTTCACCCACTATACAGCAGGCAGTTACTGGGGCTACTTCTCAGGCACTCTGGGCTTCTGTCAAAGACTGGTATGGTGTGGTATTCATGCCCTGCATCTACAAAGACTTCAAAGAAGCGATTTCTATTCACTTCAACATGAATCAGCACCCTGCTCCTCAGTTCGAGAAGATGGCCACCACCTTCTTGTTGAGTGCAGCACTAATGAGCAAGGAGTTAATAGCAAAAAGCTAATAGACAAGTTAACTTCAGAGGTGAAGGGAACTCTATTACATCTACACACCTAATAGACAAGTTACTATAGAATGTCTATGAGTAAGGGTGATAAAGGAAGTAAAGAGAAAGGGACTTACACTTCAGAGGTGAAGGGAACTCTGAAGTGTAGAGGTGTAAACAGCAATCCTTATATACTGGACGCTTAGGTAAGAACAGTCTGTACACACAGGTGATCCAAACACAATACAGGTGGTCTGTGCGCCAGAGGGAGAAATGCCATTGGAGGGCAGAGAACAATAGCTACCTAAAGCAGACAATACCGGTATCTTAACAATGAAGAACAATAAGAGCCATATATGACTCTGATAATAAAGATAAACAAAAGTGGTCCATACAAGTCTGGTCCAGTCCAAATCAGTCCATAAGGGACAGATACCATATTTAGTATATGGGATGATACAATCAGATCCCACGAGACATGTGACTTATACAGTTGCATCTCAACACTTCTCTTGTCCAGGAGCTGTTACTGTTGGACATGGTACTAATGCCACCACCCTTGCCATAAGCCCACAGCTGCAGGCACTTATTGCCATGTCTGCTCTGCCCCAGAAATGGGAGCACCTTATTCCTGTCATGTGCAACAATCTTCCTGTGGCAGATCTCAAGCTCAGAACTGTATCAGCTTGTGTTGAGAGCCAGTATGAGACTGAGACTAACCACAGACAGCATAAGGCCACCCATAATGCACAGAAGCTTTCTGCCATTAAGTGGAAGCAGAACGACCCTTGCTTTACAAAGCAGGGTTCCTCCCAGCAGCAGCAGTCTAGCTGTCACAGTTTCGCCCTCACCTACCCAAGATTCACCACGCAACCGACCACTGACTGCTGATGTCCCCTTTGTGGAGTCAGCCAACACACCCGAAGACCCTTGGTGGGACTGGCAGGCTGAAGAAGAGCCACGCATAAAAGGACAAGTTTACACAGCAGCAACTGAGCTGCAAAAGTCAGTGTATATCAGATGCACAGTGAGCGACCACTCCCCTCCACCACAGGATCGCTACCAGGTAGTGTTCGAAAGTCCAGTCCTATGAACCGGAAAAAAACCGGGACTGGACCGGACTGCAACCGATGGCAACCGGACCGTTGGTTGCGGTTCATCCCGCCTGAGGATTTTACCGGTTGCGGTTCATCCAAATTTGGCATTTGGGTGAACCGCCACAGGGCCGGTTGGGACCGGTCCCAACCGGTCTTACCATGACCACGCCAGTTGCACGCCAGCATCGACAACGACACCACTTACGACCACTTGTTCGACACCCGGGCCGACTGCAGCGCCGATGCCGACACCAACGACTTGCGGCCTCAACAGCAACAACCGCGCCAACACCAACTCGGACGACCACGACCACCACTCCGACATCGATGACGACACATCAACAACCACGACAAACGCAACAACAACACGTCGACAACCACAACCAAGACGACGACACTCAACAGCTGCAACGACGACACTCGACAGCCACAACGACGACACATCGACAACCGCAGCACATCGACAACCGCACCATCAACACACCGACTACCACGACGACGGCCGCGACAACAACACGTCAACAACTACAACGAAGACTGGGACGACGACACATCGACAGCCGCCGCAACGACGACACACCAACAGCCGCAACGACGACACACCAACAGCCACAATATCAACACGTCAGCCTCAAGAACATTCACGACGACGACGCATCAACAGCCTCAAGATTCATGACGACGACGCATCAACAGCCACAACATCGACGACAACCACGACGCGTCGACGCCGACTCAAGCCGATGATCCAACGATTATTACTATGCGTTCACAACTCCTCTTTGTCGCGAAGAGGATGAGGGCCATAGTATATTCCTATAGTAGTAATAGACTAGTTACCAGGCTCATTGTAACTACCAGTATCATAGTTCAATAAAAATTTGTATCCTTGTTTACGACGGTTGCAGTCGGTCTTGGGCCGGTTGCAACCGACCCGGGATGAACTGGTTTAGACCGTGAAGACCGGTCTTTTGAGAATCTGGCAACCGGGTGGGACCGACTCATGTCGGCTCAGTCCGGTTTTGGGCTCGGGGGATGAACCGATGCATCGGTCCCGGTCCCGGTCCTTCCAAAAAAGGGAAAAAAACCGGACCGGACCGGACTTTCAATCACTACTACCAGGAGCCTTGGGGATAGGTCCTGAAGTTGGCTGCCATGTGACCCTAGCATGTGGCTTGCCCTGTGTTTGTCTAGAAGAGCCCAGATGGGTCTGTCCCTGGGTTGTGCCTCATTTCTGATGTGGCATCAGCAATCCCTGGGTTGCACAAAAAATCCTTGTAGAGACTTGGTAGAGACTGTAGAGACTGTAGCAACTGTAGATGGTTGTAGACTTTTGTAGTAGGCTGGTAGAGACTGGGTAGTAAACTGGTAGAGACTGTAGATGTTTGTAGACACCATAGTTGCTGGTAGTTGCTGGTAGTAGATGGTAGAGACTTGGTAGCATTGTAGCAAACCCTGGAATTTAAGCTACCAGATCAGCAATCCTTGGACCTCTACTATAGTTCTACAGTAGTTCTACAGTAGTGCTCGTAGAGCCATAGTGACCCATAGGTGGTAGTAGCAACATTTATGTTTTATGTAGTACTACCATAGTTCTACTGTAGTACCCAGGCCTACTACTGTAGTGCTACTGTACCTAGGCCTGCTACTGTAGTGCTACTGTACCCAGGCCTACTACTGTAGTGCTACTGTACCTAGGCCTGCTACTGTAGTGCTACTGTACCCAGGCCTACTACTGTAGTGCTACTGTACCTAGGCCTGCTACTGTAGTGCTACTGTACCCAGGCCTACTTCTGTAGTGGCTTGCTTACTAAGTTGAACCAAACTCTGCCCTGGGGCAAGTCTGACTGAAGTTCAGCAAGTGGTCATTGTCATCACACAACTTGCAAATACTGTACAGAAAAATGTGTATTGCATACTACTAGCAGTGGGTTACAACAGGTAAAAAAAAACTACTAGTAGCCAGGGAATGAATGCCCTGCTGCTGCCACTGCTGCTTAGTGATGTCAACGAGTTATACTTGTGAGTATGAGTACTCGTCAGAAATCTCTGAAGGGCCACTTGTACTCGACTTGTACTCGTCGGTGCGAGTTCTCGCCAAAATCTCTGAACCGAGACTCATACTCGACTCATTGCAGCATGAGTACCTGTTTTGAGCCATGAGTACTCGTGAGTGCGAGTACTCATATTCATTCACATAGTCTGAGTACTTGTCTGAAATGAGTACTCTAAAGATATCATCATTTTTTTTACTAGAACTTGCTACAAACAAACACTAGCTATAAAGCCTCAATTCCTGTGGCACTGTCACTGCCCCCTGCCGCTGTTGTGTACTAGCATCCGCGTCAGTGTCGGTCGTGGACCATTGTTGTTGTAGGCCATTGTTGTCATGTCGTTGTCATGCTGTTTGACCTGCCTTGCCATCGCTGCCGGTGTGTCGTCACTTTGCTAATCACCATGGTCGGCCTATCTGAGGTGCTGGCAGGGGTTTGTTTGTCATGTGGCTGCAACTGCCGTCATTGTCGTCATCCAGGCATACAGGTCGTGGTTGGTTGATGGTAAGCAACTCACGTGGTGTGGTGTAAGCAACTCGCCAGTAAGAGCCGCGATGCAGAGCTTCCCACGCCCGGTGATTGCCAGCTAATACCGGCTCATGGGCTGGGCCAAGCCACATGTGCTTGACAATACCACCACCAGCAACGGCAAGACAGTGGCGATGACAACAATGCCTTGGATGACGTGACAGCAACGACAGAGCGATGCCCATTGACCATTATGGTGGAGTGATGCCAGCAACAGCAAGACAGCTGCAGCCATGACAATGCCTTGGATGCGATGATGACGATGGAGCAACCCCTGCCAACTATGGCAATGGGGCAACATTGACTGACATTGACAGCGATAGCAAGACATCGCCGCCAACAACGACAATGACGTGGCACGACAACGGGTGGCCCCGATGATGGCACACTGGGGCACGACGACTTGGATAGCGGGCTCTAATACGGCCTCTCATTAGTGTACATATTATAGATTCTTTGTAATTATAAGAATATAGAAAACCTTTTGCCAAGATGTAACACCACAGCAGTATATTACCACAAGTACTCGCGCTCAGAGAAAGGCAAACTCGTACTTCATCAGCAAAACGACACAGGATTAACCCAGCTTATTTGTCGCTTAAATCCGATCGTTCTGTCACTAAGCCGTCAGCAATGCTAAGCGACCACTAAGCCCCCTAAGCAAGTGTAAGATGATTCAGAGCCTGAATTTCACTCAAACATGTAGTGTAATTATACAAGAGTACTAAGAAACTAAGCATCCTATTGCGGTAACTCGCAAACATCTGTCGTCGTTCATGCTGTACTATCCCGGTGCTGGCAGAGGAGTGTCGGTTCCCCGCGCGCGGCCAGGTGCGATCGGGGTGCCGGGCTCCACCGCCTTCCGGAATTCACACTCCTGCTGCGCAAGACTACTGTTCGCGCTTGGGGCGGGGCTTGATGTCATGCACCGCGGCTGGCTCGACCTCCCCGTCAAGTTGGCACGCCTGCCGCAGTGAGAGAGATTCGCCTGTGAGACGACGGGAGAGAGGTGTCGGAAGTCGGGGGGGATATCCTGCACGGAGACGGGTATGTATCCAGGAAGGATGCCGTGGGTAAAGGACGTGTGGTCGATGATGTCGTGCAACGAGGACCGTTCTTGCGGGTTGGGCATGAGTATCTGCTGCACGAGCTTGCGGGCGTCAAGTGATACGTCTCAGTGTGAGGGGAACTCATATTGGTTGTCGCATGGCAGCGACACCCGAGTCGCAGTGCAGCCAGCCCCCAGTTCGACTTGTGAAAAAAAAAAGATTTGGCACAACACCCCACCAAACAGACGCAAAGACAGACGCAAAGAAAGTAGCCGGGCCAATCACACCAGTACATTTGAGGCGGAGTTCTAAATTTCGACGAATGCGTTCATACGTCCTGTATTTATCCACGCTCTTGTCCCCATCCGTGAATATGCTGTTTTTGTGCAGGACATCTTCAACTTCGTATGTCCTCAGCTCTTTGATCACTTCTGATTTATTTTTGTCTAGGTTACTGCAAGTGATGAGTGGCCTACTCCCGGTATCTGCTCAGGCTTCTCCGTCTCACAGGCTGATGACGAGACTGTCAGGCCTATCCAAGTTGTCGCTGCCAGATTGTATGTCTTTATATATTGTTGTTTTCTGTTCTTTCTACTAATGTTTTCCTGCTGTCATATCATGGCTGTCAAACTGGCTCAAGATCAACACTACGCGACGTCATCCACGGGACAGAGACAAGGTACTTTTTGTTTTTTTGTTTTGTTTTGTTTTTAACTCATGTTTTGTAATCACACGTTGCCACGGCCATTATCACCAACTCGCCACCACCACTTGGACTGGGATCACCGCGGTATGGCCTGTGGAGAGGGAGGGAGGGTTTGCCCTGCTCGTCACAAAGTGGCCGGTGACGAAGCGGTGGCAGAGGAGGGGGCAGTAGGGACAGCGGGGGTGACGGGAATGGCGACGGTCCGACAGTGGCGACGGTGGCGATTGGAACGGCGAAGTGGCCGCCGGTGGTGCGGGGATGGGGACAGCAGTTCTCCTTACTTGCTGATATCTTGCACAGGAGATACGCCCTCTGTAGTTGCATGCCCGGAGTACGCAGGCAATGCACCTGGATGCGTGGTTGGTAGGCAACTGGCATCGCGATGGGGAGGGTTCCGACAGTACCATGTATCGTAGTGTTTCTGAATATACATATTTGACCAAATATTAATTGTCTGGGAAATAAGCCCTGTTTCTAATAAATAAGGACGGGTCAAGCAGTGAATAAGCGAGAAATTAAGCCCAATTCAGGAATTGAATCTACTTATTTGCTTAACTCACTTAAATTTCGGCTAATCTGAAATACGCTTTATGCCCACTTAGGGGTGCTTAAATGGCTTATTACTCAAATAAGCGAAAAATTAAGCGAATGTCGTTTTGCTGATGTTGCAGGAGTATTCAGGCATGAGTACTCGTCACGTGACGAGTCACACTTGCGAGTCACTCATTTGACAGCAACTTGTTGACATCTCTACTGTTGCTGCCTCCACCACTGCGCCACCGCTGCTGACCTCACTCCCCTCGTATCTTTGCTGTTGGCATCAGGCATTGGCGGTCGTGTTGTCGGTATCATTGCCATTGTCCTTGCCGTCGGCTGTGGGATTGCACACAGTGGGTCTTGTGTGTCGCGACAGTGTGGCGTTTGGGCTGGGCTTTCCTGTGGCGGAGTGGTGGTGGTGGACTTGTGTGTGGCAAAGATTCAAGGCAACGGCGACGACGTGGCTCTGTGACATCAGTGAGAAACAATATGAAACAAATAAAGAAAGAACTCATCTTGGTGTACTGGGCAGAAGACCAGCTTGTCGCTAGCCGCGTGTTCATGCTCGTCATCAGCTTGGTGTTGCTGCCATCGTCTTCGCTGTTGTGGTCATCTTCACCTTGCGTTGTCACAGTTGTGGTAGTGGTCACGGTCATCGATTGGTGGTCGTTCTGTCATCCTTGTTGGCGCATGGTTGTTGTAATTGGCCATCATCTTCGTCATGGTTGTCTTCGCTGGGTTGTTGTTGGAGTGGCATTGTGGTGGGACTTGTTTGCTGCAATGGCATAGTGTCGCGCGGCTGAGCTGTCGTACGGCGGGTGGTGCGGTGATGGGTCTTTCATGGACGAGGCTGCAGTGGCAGACTTCCCTGGCGAAGGGTGGAGGTGGCGGCTATGAGCTTCCGTCTGGTGATGTGGAGGTGGCAGGGACTTGACAGGTGAGACGGCGCAGGAGGTGCTTCTTGCATATGCTGGGCGGAGGTGGTTTGAGGTGCGGAGAGGAAGAAACGGGTTGCAGTGGTGAGAAAAAAAACAAAACAAAACAAAAACATATCTGGGTGTACTGGGCCAAAGCCCAGTTCATTGTCAGCCGCTTATCCATATTGCAGGGAATGGTGTGGGGAGTAAGGAAAGGTGCAACGGCGGCATGGTCGCCTTGCATGCCCGAGGACAGGGTATGGTTGTCCCTCTTGCATCCCTCTTGCATAGGCCGTGGGTAGTCCTGTGCAATGGCAACAGATGTGCCACATCATGTGCAGTTCCTCGAAGACGGCCATTAAAAAACTGAGGAATAAAAAATTGGGAATAAAAAACATACACTTACATTGTTGTTGGGCCACGGTGGCTGCGTAGCAGTGGGTGGAAGAGCATTACTGTATACTAGTGGTAATAACTTAGTACTGTAACATTGAACCAAGTCGAAGTTGTGCGGAGTGGAGGCCGAATATGTGGCGTGGGAAACCCCACCACTCAGTCACCACACCTTGTTCAGACTCAAACCATTTCCTCCTTCCTGCAACAGACGACCCGACCACAAAGACGACTTTCACTGGAGGCTAACTACCATTCACCACACATATGCTTCATGGCATGCAAGTACTGCTTCCCTCACTGGCCCCACCAAAACTCAGATGAGTTTTTTCTCTTCTTTTCTCTGTTTCATCTCAAAGACTCAAACCCATTGCAGGACCATGGTGCATTCATTGGTCCCCTCCCACATGTGCAGGCCACCCACCCCTGCTCCCTGCTACATCACCACCGCCACTACCCATCCACCCACACCTTGTGACATCCTTGTTAGGTTTTTTTTTTTTTTTTCCCTTCTTCTGCTGACCTTGAACTTCTGCAGGACAACAGCGCACCACCGCCGTGCTCTTGCACAAGCAAGCCACTCCTATTCGCCTGCCTCCACCATCACCCTACTATACCTGCCTACCCACGCCTCGCAAGTTGTTAAGGTCTTTTCTTTTTTTTCTTCTGCTTACCTTGAAGTGCCACAGGACAACAGTGCATCACCACCGACGCAAGCCAGCTGCCCACAGACACCACCATTGCACCACACCACCCTGCCACCATTGTGGTCCGCCACACAAGACCTCGCAACTGCCACATCAACTACGACCGGCACTGCCCACCTCGACCCCACTGCACTGGTGTCGTCTCAACATGGCCCCCACTGCCATGGCAACACCAGTGTCGTCAGTGCCATAACACCCCATCGCAACTGGCCACAACCCCACCAACCCAGCTACCACCACCACCTCAACCCTGCCACGCCACCACCACGTCAACCCCGCTGCACCAGCGCCATCTCGACATGGCCCCCCACTGCCATGTCAACCTGGCACTGGCCCTGCCACACAACTGGCCATAACCTCACCGCTGTGTCGCTGCAGCACCCAGCTCCCATCCTCTTGTATTACTGTATTTAGAGTAGTTGTGTGAACATAAATATATAATTTATTTTGAAATGTTGTCTGACTGAAGTGACTATGAGATACTATGAAGTGACTATAGCACTATGGGTAGAAGGGTAGACTATGGTAGTAGGCCTGGTACTATAGTAGATCTATGGTAGTAGGCTTGGTACTACAGTAGAACTATGGTAGTAGGCCTGGTACTACAGTAGAACTTAGGGCTGTACGCCGTACCCGTACTCTTACGGGTGTACGGGACCCGTAGTACGGGGCCCGTACCCGTTCCGTTTGCCACTTACTATATGGGTTATGTGGTACGGGTACGGGGCGGGTGATACCCGTCCGTACCCGTTAGTCGACGCTACTTTACGGGCGTTGTACGGGTACCCTACAGCCTACTGTGATGACCTACGCCGACTGATGGAGACGCGCCTCGTACGTCCCTTTTCCTCACCTTCACATCCTCCCAGTCCTGAAATGGCGACGCGTGTAATAGGACAACAGCTTGAATCACCTGCAGCAGGTTCAAGGACAATCCCGAATGCTTTGATCTCGCGCTAAACACGGAGGTTGCGACTGTGAAGTTTGAACTGCGCGCTGCCCCTCAACGGCGCGGGCGGTGGGCTGGGCCTGGGGCTGCTCGTGGCGTCGCGTGGTGCATGACTGAGGCGTCCGAGTCGGTCCGACAGATGGATGGGTAGGTAAAGATACTGGTATTTGCACACTATATGCACATACATGCCACTATCTGCTATTCGACTTCCCGGTTGTCTTGTTGGCCGCAGAGACATTCAAGATGCCATTCGTGTCGATGTCGAATGTGTGTTGTCGATCGTCTGTGCACGCTCGCTATCGTAGACTTGGATAAGCACACCGGGTTGGTTGTCCGAATACGTGGAGAAGATCTTGGACTTCTTCGTTGAGAGTCGGGACCATCGTGTTGCGCTTGATAAGCACGGTCATGCCACCACCGGCCGTCTCGATACTAGAGCGAGGGTTATTTCAGGTCTGAAAATACGGATAGACCAACTTACCCAAGGGACAGTGGGGTGACATCAAGGAGGAGGAGGTCCTGGGTCTTCTGGTGGGAACTGGAGCCGGAACCGAAACTCGGAAACTGACCTAGGGCCTAAGTAAGTAAGTGTAAACCAGGCATCGACATAGAGCCCAGATGTGGGGCCCCAGTGGGGGCTACGCTCGAGATGATCAGGGCACGATTAGTGATGCTGTTGACGTCGAAGAGGTTGTCGAGTGAGAAGCCGAACACAATTGTGTTGCACCCGTATAGTTAGTAAAGTACGAGGCGGTCAGGAACAATCGTATTCACCTACGACGGCCTCAATATTCAATACTGTCGGCCGAGGGTTGTACAATATTAGCAAGGGTCTTGAACTCTGCTAAAATACTGGCATCGGGCATGCAAGGAACAATATGACGACAAGATGAGAAGATAAGAAAAATGTAAGATGTCAGATGACTCAGATGAGGCTCGGTGCGAGCGACGGATTGCATGTTTCGTCCAAGGATGGCCCCGTGTGACCAGCAACTCCGAAATGGCCGAAACCTGTCCAACGTTCATCAACTTCGATTCAACCCTCAAATGCCTCAAAAGGCCCTCAATGTTCTTTACTATACCACCATCTTGCCATTTGGTTTCAAGTTCCCGACCATCTCATGGCCTCGGCATTCACTGGCACCTCGTCAATTTGTAGCCCAACCCTCGCTCAGAGCCTCAGAGTCGCTCTGCTCCGCACCTTGCCTGGCGGCCCTGGCTCAACATATCAGTGTAACTGCTATTTTATCTCAGCATCACCGTCGTACATTTGTATTTCGTCACTTTCACTTTGCTATTTTTGACCTCTTTAAGTCAGGACAGGACTCGATTGCGTTGGGCGACTCAGTCGTCTCCATCCTCACGCACTCAGACGGCACTCTTTCCACATTTTTCATATTACCTACCATTCCTTGGCAAGTATTTTGAACTACTATTTTCCGGACCCACCTCGTTTTGTCTTGGTTGCGTGGAGTGCCAGACTTCACCTCGGACTTCATTTCTTATAGTAGGGCATCACGACGATGCGATCATGTACTTACTACTTAAATTGGTCAATTTCAAGTGTTCGTCCCCCACTGCTTTCGAGTGATTTCCTATAGGCTCTTTCCTCCTCGCGCATCAAAACCAAAGCCCCCAGCATTCTTTTATCTCATCTGCAGCCGCATGTTGCAATGCCTGGAGGCAGTTCGGCGAGTAAGTAAAACAGTACAACCTTCTCCACACACGATGATCTAATATGAGTATTACGGACAGCTACTGATCAATGTGCCCTGCGATCTGATGGGACTCTGAAGGACGCTTCACAAATCAAATGGTATAATGACAAGGATGACGATATGCCTATGGCGCCCCCAGACATAGTCCAGCCTCGGATAGGTAAGTTTGCCTTCGCTTCTCTTCCTCACATATTAAATTCCCTTCAGAACCAAAAAAAAGAAAGTGGAACACCGCTCGGATGGAGGAAATCATCAGAGCAGAGCAAGAGACTGACGAATCAGACACGCAGCCTCGCCAGAAAAAAAAAAGACGTAAACGCAAGCCCAAGGTGCTTTCTGACCCTGAAGACAAGCCATATACTTCAACGGGTTTCAATAGCGAGAGTGATAGTAGTAGCGTCACTGAGATCGCGCCTGATGAGGTTCGTTTTATTTCTCATGACTGTCGCATTTGTTCACATGGATTTTAGATCGCGGATATGTTACCTTCGAAGATGAAACCCCCAAAGTCTCGGAAGTCAACGAAGGGGAAAGGTAGAGCCAAGGCCTTATCGGACAAGTCCTCAGCTGCGAAACAACACCACCGGGAGATCGCTGATGGCCCTCCCGATGGCGGTTTGTTACGAGCCCAACCACTACAGGGCTCTTCGTCAACTAATAGCCTCGAGGGCTCAAGTTTGTCCCAGAAAAAGGTATGCTCATTCTCATTTGATTTCGTGCGTCTCTGATTATCCCAGGGAGTAAAAAGGAATCTGATCTACCTGTTTTACGAAGCCACAGACCTTGGCGCGGATGGCAGTCCGGGTAGGCCAGGTGACAAACACTTCCAATGCCGCCACGGAAACAAGAAAGTCCTGACCATCACGAAGGCGATGAACCACAATCTGAATGGTGCGCCGTCATGACTGAGACCTGGCACTTCCCGCTCTCATCACCAATAGGTCTTGTGGGTCATTTACGAACCCATTTCAAGTCGCTTTTCAACCTATACATGGTCCTTAAAGATCGAGAGACTCCGCCAACTGAAGACGAGAAAGCCTTCGCCTCCGGTGACAAGGAATTTACTGGTCAGGATCAAGCAGAATACGTCAAGGCTCTTGAGACGAGAGCGTCAACAATAGCATCGGCATTTTTCAGGCAACAACAGGCTGCAGTGGTGAGTCATCCCGGTGTCTTTGGGTTATGACTGACATCAGTTTAGGAGCCTTTCGATTCGTCAAAATTTGAGCGCCTCCTCACGGAGTGGATTGTCGCTTGTGATCAGCCATTGGACGAAGTAGAGAAGCCGGAGTTTATCCGCATGATCCAGTACGCACACCATTCCCAGACCAAGCTCAAACTGCCAAATCGACAAGGCATACGACGGCGCGTGATGAAGCTCGGTGAAGAGACAATGGAGGGTATTCGAGATATGTTTAAGGTGAGATATATTCGCTCCACTGAAACGTGTCTAACTGTCGATTAAAGGCCCTGGAAGGGAAGGTTAGTCTCTCCCTTGACGCATGGACATCGAGCAACGGCATCGCATTCCTGGCGATTGTCGCTCACTATGTCACCAATGACGGAGAATTGGGTGTGTCGGTCTTACAGTTCCCATCTTTTCTCTTGACTGACGAATACAGAGGAGCTCCTTGTCAATTTCCAGGAGCTAATCGGTGCTCACACTGGTGAGAACATGGCGGAAGTCGTTTGGGAAACCTTAGAGCTGTATGGGCTCAAGGGTAGGGTATGTTATTCCGGTGTTCAAGTTGAGTATCCAAATCCTTTACTGCCAAGTTATAGGTTATTGCGATAACAATGGATAATGCAAGCAACAACGACACATTGATGGCGTCGTTAGAAGCTCGTTATCAAACAGAAGCCATTTTCTTTTCAGCTAGAGACTCTCGAATGCGGTGCATGCCCCACACCATCCACCTTGCCGCACTCAAGGTCCGTCACCCAAATTTGTCACCTTCATGACACGCTCTAATATGTACCAGCTTCTTGAAGCCATCGGCGTAATCTCAAAGAAGGATGGCGATAAAAGCGCCAGTTGCGGAGGAAATTACCAAGATGAGGTCACTCTTCGCCATGCCAGTGATGACAGTGACGCATGCCGGGGAGACGACGAAGATGGTGAAGAAAACATTCTCGAAGCTATTTCAAAGGTATGTTTTACGCGGCCATTGACCTGTACCCACGGCTGACTTGGAGTCACTCGGACTCACTCCCTTCTGTCAGCTTCGCAAAGTCGTACGAGCAGTTCGCTCAAGTCCTCAGAGGCGTCAGAGCTGGCTTAGGGAGGTCCGGATGTCGAATTCAGAAGAACCGATGGGCGCCGCGTTCATGCTTATTCTAGATGTCAAGACGAGATGGTCGTCGACCTACCAGATGCTTCGTAAGTGGTGCATAGTAGTCAATGCGATCATCTCCGTCTCACATAATTCGAGGCCGGGCATTACAACATCGTGAAGCTATCAACACATTCATCTACCGACACGAAGATTTAATCCAATTTCGTCTGACCGAGGAAGACTGGAGAGCGATCGATATGGTAACACGCTGGTTGAAGTCATTCCAGTCCGCTACCACTCAAATGTCGGCCTCGAAGACGCCCATGCTCTCCTCCACTCATGCGATTTTCCGTGGACTCCAAGCCGACCTCAGGGACATTCTTCGCGAGGAACAAGGCCTATCCCCCCAACTCATTCAAGGCCTCACCGACGCCCACCTCAAGCTTAGCGAATATTATTATAAATTTGACGAGTCACCATTCTATCTGTGGGCCTCTCGTAAGTCTCATCTTCTGGATTACTATTTGCCAATTGATCTGAAACCACTTAGTTTTGGACCCTCGGATTTCGTATTCAGTACTTCTGGATGAGTTCGAAGGCGATGACGATCTCGCGCCTTTCCTTGAGGTGGCGAAGAACAAGCTTCACGTATATTACAAGACACTCTACGCGAACAAGACAGCACCCCGCCCTTCCTCGTCCGGCCCATCCAGTCAGGCTGCCTCGGCGGCTCTTGGCCACTCCCCACCAAAGAACTTCACTGCTCGATTCCGGAAACCCCGTGCGCCAATTGACGAACTTCTGGAGTTTTGGAAGCTCCCTCAAGAGGATTTCGACACTTGTGATCCACTTAAGTGGTGGACAGGCCGTCGCGCTTCTTTTCCCAACCTGTATCGACTTGCGTGTGATGTCTTGTCCATCCCAGGTGCGTTCTCTTTCTTTTCACTGACAGCTCGCTGACCTCCACGTTATCAGCCTCAGCTGTGGCCGTAGAGAGGGTCTTCTCTGGTGGCCGCGACACGATCTCTCTCCGACGAGCTAGTTTGAAGGCTGAGACTATCAGGACCCTTATGCTGGTCAAGAAGAAACTACATTTAGAACGCGAACGTGCAAACAGAGCGCTGAAGGGTAAAAGTTCTAGTATTTTACTTTAGTCTCTTCCGATGTTTTTAATATACAACCCTTTACTCTCGACGTCTCTCGTTCGCTTATGACCGCCCCAGTCAGCCATTACATTCCTGATCAAACACGACGACTACTTGGGCCGACTCTCGTTAGCTAGTTCAGGTGAGTGTAGACTGTGCCTTCCGTAGCCAACCCTCGCTCTCCCACTTCCGCTGCCTCACTCCCGTCCCTCACCGACGCTGGCCCATCCTCCTCAACACACTGTGCATCAACCGCCCTGGCGGCCCCGCAGAGCCCTCAAAACCACGTTCAGCATTCCCCCAACGACGCCCAGCAATGCGCATGGCCCGAATCTCCATGTAACCTCATCAACATGCGAGCGCTGGGCTCATCGACCGCACCACCATCACCTCTCGCCTCACCCACATGCACAGCGACTCGCCATTCCCGCACTCTTCCCCCAGCACCGCTCCCGAGCTACCGTCAGGCTCCTCCGCGCTGCAGCCGACCGCCACCTGATTCGACTTTAAGTAGCCCCCTGTATATGTCGATGTAGTACTTGTCATTTCCGACACTCCCCATATACAAGCCGTTACCCGTATTACAGCCGTACAACTCCCCGGCCCGTCCCGTTTGGGCTCGCGGTAAGTCGATATACGGTACGGGGTCAGAACGGGTTTACCCGTTCTGACCCGTTAAACATACGGCCGTACCCGTAATACGGTACGGTGAACAGCCCTAGTAGAACTACAGTAGAACTACATACAACATAAACATTGCTATGGTGCTACAGATGCTATGGAGCTACTGTAGCGCTACTGTAGCACTACATCAAGGATCATGGATTGCTGATGCTGGACTTTACTGTGGGGCGCCTCATGGCCCTTATCTCTGCCTCATGCCCTGCACCTTTGTGCCATTGGCTTCTCGTATTAGGATTCATGGCTGTGTATTAGGATTCAGTATTGGGACTGAGCTTCAAAGCTCTCCCTTGCATGTATAAGTACTGTGCCTTACATGCATGGACTCCTTAGCTTTGATATCTTGCGTAATACCTTCCCCTACTTGGAGTTTGGCCTAGGGTGTATTCCAGATCCCTCCTTGAAGCAGAGACATGTTGTTTACCATCTATTCCTCCCCCTCCCCCTCCCCCTTGCCTGCCCTTAAGTGAAGCCATCTGCTACAAGTTGTGCCACTTTGCTGACTTGGTCTTTCACCATTCTTGACTTCCCCCTTCTTGTCCTCTGTCTGGCCTCCTTGCGTATTGCCCTAGCTGTTGCCTACGGATACTGAAGACTCTCAACACCACCAAGCATCAAACAGGCAACTGAACCCAAGTCAGGTTGAATGTTCGGAAGAAATGTAACACTAGCACCCCTGGCCTGTCCAACCAGCAGCAGCCTTTCAGGCAGCATGGAGGATGTGGTTCAGGAAGAGGCAAGCCTGAAGGGAAAGGCAAGGCACCTGCACATGCTCCTTAGCACTCACATATTGCCTCTGTCACTGCACTAGCCCCCCCTACTACCCACAAGGTGACTCATATTGGGTCATCTGGTGTCTCCACATGGACAGAAGTCAAATCATCCTTGCCTCAGAGGACCCCTGGCTTCTTCCCCTCCATCAATAAGGCATTGATGCACGGTGAACTGCTGGACGTACCTGCAACAGTCCAGACTGTAAAGACACTTGAGCAGTGCTTTGCTGATATTGATGCTCATATGTGTCCCATATTAACAGGTTCATAGACAAGGAGTATGACTCTGATGTCGATATTGATATGTCGCAGCAGCCTTTGGGCAGCGCACAACCAATCATGAACACTGATGGGCTAGATGACAGGGAGATATTTGGTGAGTGCTCTAATGCACTCCAACTTGACTTCTCGGATCTAACAATAAGCAATGGGGATTCTGATAAAGAAGATAGAGTTATTCTTCATTGAAGGAGCTGAGAACCCTGCCAATCTTTTTACTAAGAATCTGGGTCACATTAAGTTCCTTAAATTCAGGGAACAGCTAGGGCTAGAGTTTGGCTCATTGCCACCCACACATACCATGTCTGGTGATGGATCCGTAATGGTGATTCATGAGGAACTTTTGTACCCCCATGTACATTGCTTCCTTTTGAGGAACATACATTTCTCTACATTCTCCATGTCCATTGTTTCTTCTTTGACAAGAAGAGCATAACAAGCAACTGTCTCCTGACAGAACAGGACAGAATCACTTTATTCTCTAAAGACATGGTGTGATGTCACTTTCCTAGCAGACATCTGGCTCTAAGCCTTTCATTGAACTTCCAGAAGGGAGTTTGTATGTCCTGCCCCTGATGGGGACATAATAATGACACACCAAGTTGGAAAATGACATTGATGATCAGCCATTCACAACTTGATGAGATGAGTTAGAGACAGCCCCTCTCATTGACTCATACGCAACCCTCACTCAATGCTCAATGCTTGTGAGGATGCTACTATTTGCTTACATGTGCTCTAATAGCTGCACTAAGCAAGGGGAGTGTTGGAACATGATAAGTATGTAAGGACCTTAGCTATAGCAGTTACAACATTACGGTAGTATGATTGCCTATTATGGTAGTTAGGATATGTAGTACAATGGGCACAATACACCCTCTGAGTGAGAGAAGCCCTATGCTTATCTCCATGTGGTAGTTTACATCAGGTGTGTGTAAAAATGTGATATTGTGGACACCTGTGCTCACCACATTTACGCAAATGGTCAGGGTAGGACCATAGAGTATAAATATCCTCCCATGGGGAGGGAGGCAAATATACATTCACCCTCTTACTCACTTGTGCACCCTCTCCACAATTATAGTCTCTCAACCTACTCAAAGGTGAGAACACCATTCCTGTTAGCTGCATGCATTGCTGTGCAACAGTCAGTGTTCCTTATTCCAATCCACCCATGGTCCTCCCATTCTTGTAGGTGGTGGGTGAGTCTGTCTATCACATATTTTGAGTTGGTTACTATCTTCAGTTCATAGAAGTTCAGGATCATTTCAGCTGCAACCATCATGGCCGCTAGCTCACCAACCTGATTCAACTGTGCTGGGCCCAGTATTCTTATGGCTTTGTTTAGGGCGTGGTTTGGTGTGATCCATATGCCACTTCTGCATTTGGCATTTGCTTTACTGTTATTCATGCACACACCATCTGTGAAGGCTGTTACCTTGGTGGAGTTGAGGTTGAGGCCTCTTGTTAGGTGGTGTGTAGCTGGGGTGTGGGATAACATATGTGGTGTCGATTTCCACGGCTCTTATGAAGACATGGTCTGGTAGAACTGTGATCTGTTCGTTGTCATGCTCTCCTTGATCATAGTCGGGTCTTCTTGATAGAGCGTCCACTCATCCATTCGCCGTCCCTTTGATGTGGTGAATCTCTATGCCGTACTCAGAGAGTTCAAGTACTTCCCTGGCCACTCGTCTGCTGATCTTCTGTGGGGATCTCCAGTATTGCAAGTTCATATGGTCGGAGAATACTTTGATCTTGTGTGGAGATCCAGCAAGGTATTGCCTCCAGTTTTGTAGTGCTTTGACGATTGCTAGGAGCTCTAGATCATATATGTTGTAGTTCCTTTCTGTTGTGTTTAAGGTGCTGGAGTAGTAGGCGATGGGGTGTTGTTTGTTGTCTTTCGCTCGTTGGAGGAGTACCGCTCTGACCACATATCCAGACGCGTCTACTTCTAGTTCAAAGGGTACGTCTAATTCTGGGTGTTTGAGTACTGGTTCCTCCGTGACCATAGCTATGAGCTTGTCAAATGCTTGTTGTTGTTCCGTTCCCCATTGCCATTTTGTGTCCTTGCGTGTTAGTTTGTGAAGAGGTCGTGTGTGTGTGGCAAAGTTTTGGATGAAAGTGTGGTAGAAGTTGCAAAAACCTAGGAAGGATCACACCTGTTTGACCGTTTTGGGAACTGGCCAGTCTCATATTCCCGAACCTTTGATGGGGTCCATGCGAATCACCCCCTTTCCAATGATTACCCCCAGGTAATCAAGGGACGATGAGTGGAAGGTGCATTTTTCTGGTCAAAGGTAGAGGTCGTGTTGTTCCAGCAGGTCCAGGATGTCGTGAATGGCCTCTGTATGTGCTTGTTCTGTGGTCGAGGTCGCGATGCCGATGTTGTCCATATACACCTGAATGATGGTCCCCTTGGTCTTGTGATACTTCTTTGTGGGTCGCTTACGTTGGCTTACTGGGGAAGTATGCCCGTGTCGCGCCGAACAAGGGAACGTCTGCAACATGGGGCGTCAGGCGCGAAAGGCGCGGGAGAGGTAACAAGAAGAAAACAATGATTGCGATTAGGGGTTGAGCAGGCGTGCTAGGGAGGTAAAGAGCGGGGGAATACGAGGCGGTAAACGAGTAGGTATATATGAGACTGCAGGCTAGAGACCGGGTGGAAGCACGAAGTGCTTCTTGATCGAAAAATTGGCGGTTTGTGTCCGAGTCGAGGTCGCGACACCCGAAACTGTTAGGAAGCAACGATGACATGGTGAGTGAGACTTGGCACCCCCAAAGTTAGGAAGAGTGGGGTTTGGCTTACCTTGCGGGGAGTGGTGTAGCGCGGCAGGATGGTGATGGCCTTGGAAGGGCAGTCAACAGACGGGGGGCATAGTGTAACGGATGAAAGCGTTGTGAATGGCAGGGGCGGCCTGTATGTAGGGGGCGATGATGACTGCGTGCTTCTGCAGGTAGAGGAGGAAAGAGTCCCTGGCCCACCGACCCTGGGCTTTCATCACGTCGAAAGGGACACCTCGGAGGAGGTATTCAAGCATGGAGCCGATGCGAATGCTGTGGCCTTGTAGTGGCTCGAGGCCTGCGGCTTTCTCCACCATTTCAAGGAATTTCGTCTTAGTGAGAGGGCGACGGGCTTTCTTAAAGCGGTAGGCGAAGAGGTGTGAGGCCTCTGAAGGCTGGTTGAGGAGGGCCGCTGTGGGGTCGGAGGCGTCTCCCTGCGATGCCCAATACACGTCCTCCCCGCTGCTGCCGGCTGCCTTCATTCTGGGTAGGTGGAGAATGGTAACCTTGTAGCTGTTGCAGTCCTGATCGTATGACAGGTTCCGGATGGTGACATGGGCGCCAGGGTTAAAGCTTTCCAGGGTGCACACTGTGAATTCACCGAGTCTGGCTGACACGTAGAAGCAGGTGGTGAGACAGGCAAAGACAGCCATGTTGAGTGGGTCCTCAAAGTCTAACTGCTTCGCAATCTCAATTATGAAGCTGGGCGTGTACGGCTGCCGCTGCTTGTGCTTGGCCGAGCTCGGCATTAGTCTGTTGGCGGCGCGCAACATGGTGTCCATCTCCTTCTTCTCCAGGGCCCACGGGATGGAGTGTAGGACATGCCAGGCCCGAACGCCATTCAAATAGTTCAATATCGTGTTACCCAAGTAGGCTGCTGCCATGTGAGCTACAAAGGCCGACAGCAGGCTCTGGGTGGCCGGGGCACGGTCGAGCTCTGGGATGTCTTTGCCATCACAAAAGTAGTGCCACATCAGGAGACCTGTGCCGTATGTCTCACGTGTGTCAACCTCCCAGGCATGCACCATCGTATCCTTGATATGTTCATGTTCTGCCTCACTGAGGAAAGGGGCACCAGGGGTAGGTCCCTGGGCGCTCGCTGGAGTCCATAGCCTGAGGCGATCTCTCACGAGGCAGTGCGGTTGAAGGAGCGAGGGGGCCGGAGTGCGGTTCTGTGGGTATGGGGCCAGCTTCTTGTGCGGGGTGGAAGAGGGTGGGATGGGGAGGTGGCAAGGCCTTGAATCAAGGGTCTTTTGCCGCTTGGCGCTGCTCGCCTCGGCGTTGGGGGGTGGGCGTATGTCATGTTCTGGGGCTAGACACTTGAGTGCGGCATCCCTTAGCAGGCTGGGGGAGGTTGACGTCGACGAGGAAAGGCCAGACCTCTTCAGGGATGACGATGGGCCCCAGGAGGAGGTTGGTGGGAGGGTAGCGACCCCTGGAGGGGGCGTCGGCAGGATTGTGAGCGCTCGGAATGTATTTCGTGTATATAGCTCGGCGGCGGTCTTCTGATAGCTGGAGAACGTGCTGGAAGACGCGGTTGGTGGGTCTGTTGGCACTGGAGCTTTTCCACCAGCCCTCAATGATGCCCCTGTTGTCACTGTAGACCTGGATGTGTTCTCCTTTGCAAGACAGCTCACATAAGCCGAGGACAAGAAGTTCAAAACCAATTGCTTCGGCCCATTGGATATCTCTCCCTTGGGAGTTCCAACCCGGGATGAGGTGCCACGCTCGCCAGCGTGGGCCAATGGTGATCGCCACGCCGACGCCGGAGCTCGCATCCAAGAAAGTGTCGTAATCAGCGAGAGCTCAAGGGGTTGGGATGGACCTCGCGATCTCAGGTTTGCCGAGCTGCTGCTTCCACCATCGGAGGTCGTCTTGCATGTCGCAGGGTGGGGTGCGTGGTAGGAAAGGGCTACTATGGAAAGATCCGAGCAAGGCTTCCAGGCCGGTGAGGTAAGTGTGTCCTGCAGGGAGGACCAGCAAGGTGTGGAGCAGCTTTCCATACAACCTCTGTGTTTCCAGGAGGTTATGTGTGCGTTTCTTCTCCCACTTGAGGATTGCAGCCAGGTATCTGGACTTTTTCTCCCCCAGCAGACGGACGGTGAGGTTGCGCAGGTCCCAATTGAAGCTGAGGTATGGGACTTCGGTACCAAACGGAACAGACTTAGACAGTTTCCAATGGATGCCAAGGTGGGTGGAGATGGCGTCGATGTCTGCATCGGCGTATGCAAAGGCTGCGTCCTCCAGGGATCGGGGGAGAGTATAGGCCAAGTCCTGCAAAGGCGCACTACAATCTTTGTCGAACTCTTCGGAGGCCCCACACGGAAGGTCTCTCCCCCCGAACCAAAGGTGGCCCCCATTCTGCCTGCGGCCCCCATGGGAGTGAACCTCCTGATGCCAAACGGCGCAGCACGCATTGTACTCAGGAAGGCGTTGGCGCGGGATCCAGAAGAAAATGTGGTCGTCCACCCATTTTGCAAGTGGGCCAATGCCATTCCCTCAGAAGATATCGGCCCCAGCGTCAGCGAGCATGCCGTAGACCCCTCCAGCCAAGGTGAGGCTGAAGTTATTGCACACATTGATGGCATAGCTGTCCTCTGCTTGCAGGCGGATGACGAGTCCGGGCCACTGGGATGGGGCGACTGGGATCGTTCTGTAGGCTTCCGCAACGTCGTGTACAGAGGCTTGTGAGCCCAGGGGGAGACGAGCGATGATGAGGGCAATGGTGGTGAAGGAGCCCCAGGTGCATGGGAAATCCTTGCTGCTAATGTGTGAGTTGATTGAGGCGACGCCGGGCTGGGGGTTGTGTGGGTGCAAGAAGTTGTGTACCGCGCAATATTTGCCTGGCTTGGAGGTTTTGGGAACGAAAGACAAGGGGGAGGTTTGGAAGGGCCCCATTTCGGCCTCCAACTGCTCACGCATGAAGGGGCCGATGTACCGACCCGCTGTAAATTCATGTTTGACGGCACTACTATATACATTAGGAAGATGCTTAATGGACGGATGGTTAGGAGGGGTATATGTGGTGCGTATGCTTGGGATGCCCAGGTCAAAACCACTCGCCAGCCCTTGAATGAGGGAGGGGTAGCGGGAGAGGAGGCCCAGGCGCGAGAGTTCTGCTGCCCAGGTGTCGCAGCTGTACAGGGAGAGAGGCTCAAGCCTTCTCCGCTCGAGGGCAAGCTTGGGCCCCATGCCCGGGCTTTCCACACCCAGAGCATCTGTGCCGGTCTGGGTGGCTTGTGGAGGTACATCCCCTTGGGACTTGCCAATCAAAGCAGAGGGGTAGACCGTCCGCGGCGACGAGCCTCCCTTGCTTGTTCTTTCTGGCGGCACTGGCGGCGCCATCCCATAGCTTGGGCCCTTCGCACTTGGCAAAGACATGTTCGTGGCGGCTGAGGCATACTGCGCAGACGCCCCCATGCGGGCCTGCGCCAGATTGAAAAAACTCGGGTCTGTCTCTCCGGCTGCGCCCAGGTGTGCCACGAGCACACTTCTCGGGATGGTCTGGGGGGGAGCCTTGCGGCGACCTGGAGTGGCAACGCTTTCTGGATGATTCGGCACAGCGGGGGGAAGGGGACTGGGTGCGGCTGTGCGCCCTATGGTCACACTCACATCGGCACCTGGAGGAGGTGCGTCTGTCCGGGGTGTCCATGGTCATGTGTACTGACTTGCGGAACTGGATGGTAGGGCCGGGGTGTGATTTCAGGGAAAGGGAGGAGGTGCGGTGCAGCAGAATGGCAGGGGGTGCGGCAGGGGGTGCAAGCGGCATGGCGGGGATGGCAGACAGGCGTGTAGCAATGTATTATGGCAGAGGTGGAAAATCGGCAATCAGCGAGCGGCAAGTTCGCAAGGCGGCAAGTTAGCAAGGCAGGCATGGGAAAAAACATGGCCGGGAAAGGGGGATTCCAAGGGAAAGGATAGAAGAGGCGAGGTTAGCGCATGTTAAAAAAGGAAAGGAGGTGCGCGGGATTCCGTACCTGCTTGAACTCTTCCTTCTGAACCTTGCGGTCAACTTCCTCTGCGTAGGAGCGGAGGAGGGGTTCCCCGATGTGTTCGATGTTAAAGCCCTCGTTGTGTTTGAGGGCTTCATACCACTCGTGCTGGGCGCGGCTCTGGTAGAGCAGGAGGGCGCGCTTGCCGTTTAGCTGCTGGACTCTCGGGTGCAGCTCCAAGGCGATGAAAAAGGTGGCAAGGGCTTGCGCGTGGACTGTGGACGATGTGTTCGACTTGGATATGAGGTATTGAAGAAGACCAAGATGCCGTTCTTGGTCTTCTCAGGCAAGCTACTTATACAGATACGCATGGGCTTTCAAGCGCCGCTCCAAGTACTACTAGCCAATAGCGTAAGTAGAGCAAACCCTAGTACAGCTATCCTAGTAGTGAGTCATGATCCGAACCGTATCGTACACAATCACATGTGCCGGAGCTTACCTGGCTTACTGATCAACTAAGTCCATGACGATATGCTGCTGACGCGGTGTCATACCCTGGTGCATCAGTGTCCACTTCTGGGCTGAATTGTTCTGTCAGTCCAAACTGTAACACAGAGGGTGGTGGAGAGGTTTAGAGGGAAGCAGCCAGAAAAGATGGGGAAGAATAGCAAGAATTGTCCTTTGAGTGCCCACGTTTGGGCCTGACTTCTGGGATATTCACACTAAGAGGGGGAAAGCAAGGGCGACGGAGCGCTGCTATTGCATTGATGATTGAGAGTCAGAGACTAGTTTAAGTACAAAGAGTCCTGTACTTAAAAGAGGAAAAGTAAGGGAAGCAAACTGAGACGAAGGAACACTGAGAAAGGCCGCGTGGCCGAAGAGATCAATAGTCTGAATATGGATAGTTTTGGGCTCAGCCCGAAGGCTGGCCTTACAGTGTGCACACGCACCCACTATCACAGTAAGTCAGTCAATATACATGTTATGAAGTGTTGACTCATCGTCTCAGATGTTCTTTGAATATCTTCATTCGATCACTCGACTCACTTGGGACTGGATGCACAGCGTAGTTATTGAGCCAGTAGAGGGTTGGGTACATCGTTGGTTCACCATTTTAAAGCCACACTGACTGTCCAACAGATGCGACGCAGGAATGTGCACGCAGAAATCTTCATTTCTGTGCAGATCAAGATCGTCTCAGGGACAGAGGAAATCATTCACTGGGTGTTGCAACTGGTGCAACTTGCACTCCCTCACGGCGCGGCCACTGTCCAAGGTGGGGCAGTTGAGCAGGTTTAACTAGAGGGGGTCAGTCTGCATTGAAATGTACATAGAAGTTTATGCACCTCTCTGCTTGTTTTTGGCACGGACTTGCTGTGGTCTGAGCATATGTCTGTCCTCAAGCTGTTTGCCAGTGAAAATGAGATGTTGTTGGCAGGGGATGGTAACTTCACGGAGACGAAGAACAAGGTGAAGGGCCTTCTGGATGTTGCAATCAGAGAGCATACTATGTCTGTCCTTGAGCAACTTGCTGGCAAAAATGAGACGTTGTTGGTCAGGGTGGCTTGCTTCCATGGAGACAAAGAACAAGGTGAAGGGTGTTCTCCTTCTGGATGTTGTAGTCCGATACAATGACTACGATACAACACGACACTATTAACAGCTAAGAGGCCACAATGGAGACGAAGAACAAGATGAAGGATGCTCTCCATCTGAATGTTGTAGTCAGGGAGTGTACATCTGTCCTCAAGTTGTTTGCTGGTGAAAATGGGACATTGTTGGTCAGGAAAGAGTGACTTACCTCCACAGGGATGGAGAACAAGGTGAAGGGTGCTCTCCTTCTGAATGTTGTAGTCAGAGAGCATACATCCATCCTCGAGCTGTTGCCGGCAAAAATGAGATGTTGTTGGTCAGGAGAGGATGACTCACCTCCATGGAGACAAAGAATGAGGTGAAGGGTGCTCTCCTTCTGAATGTTGTAGTCGGAGAGTGTCCATCCTCGAGCTGTTTGTGCTGACGAAAATGAGATGTTGCTGATCAGGAGGGATCATCCTGGATCCTCGCCTGCACATTGTCAATCATATTTGAAGATTCCACCTCAGGGGTGATAACTTTTCCCGTCAAGGCCTCGGAGACGAAGTACGAATAGACTTGGACCAGCGGAAGATAAAAGCGGCAGCACAGGATGTATTAGTCAGAAGTGCTCAAACAGAGACTGAGAAGATGTTGCTCACCAGACAATGAATGTAACAGAATGGACATGCAAGTGGTAAGGCCAGTCAGGATGAAAGAGTCAGAAATGTGGGAACAGCAAAATAAATGAACCAAGACCTAGGTACTACTAATAATACAAAGTTAGTGGCAAGCGACTACACACCTTGATGTTCCCTGATGCCAGTGAGAAGAAAGCAACCACAAAAGAATGCCGACATGGGGGTAAACTAACTCACTGCCCAAATGGACCCTGAGCTGCACGGACCTGATTAATTCGCACTGACCAGTGACCATGACAAGAAACCACACGAGAAATGTATAAGTACCAGGACAAGGGCCTGGTTTGGTAATTACATAATTTGAAAATGAGTTGGGGTTTTGGGATTCCAGAAATGTGGCTCCAGATCTCGGCTAGCTTAGCTGAGAAGTGTGATTTGAAAAAATGACCTGCTCACTCTTGCTTTCCATACACAATTCCAAAGTTTGGTCACCAAGGCAGGCTACAATCCAGATGAAGCCACGACCTTGGATATGTTCCAAGATGGACTTCCGATGTTGGAATGCGACCTATAGAGGGCCCTTGAGTCACAGATGACACAAGGGGACTGCAGAGGAGGATATAAGACTAAGGGGATATTTTCTGTCCTCTGCAGGATATACCAACCTGACTAAGCATATCTAAATAAGGTAACTCCACTTGGAGCGTTGTACAGTCACAGAACACTGGCAACTAGGACACTTTAGCTACAAATAACACTACACTGGTGGCACTCTACATTGTGTTAGATGCCAATGGTGATCTTGCACAGATTGCAAGGAACCATCTGAACCTTCACAGGCACAAGTTCTATTAACCTGGGGCCAAGTTCCCTCAGGACATTTCTGATTTATTGCCAAGTGAGGACCGCTGCTGGGAGACCCTTGGTGAGTGGTTATTAACTGTCTCTTTTGTCCCTCAATATCTCCCGGCAGCTGCTAAGTCTAAAAATGTGGCGGCACCACCTGAGACTTCCACACGTCCCCATAGGTTGAAGATCATTGGTCCAAAGCCACCTGTTGAGGATGCTGCAATGGAGGTGGATGCCGTGATGGAGGTGGATTGCCATGATGGAGGTGGATGCCACGATGGAGGTGGATGCTGCGATGGAGGTGGATGAGTTGCCAACAGTGAGTAATTTCCTTTTGCTTTCGTTAATCTTTCTGACTTCCTCAAACAGTTGCCTAAGACCACCCACCCCAGAAAAAGGAGCCAAAAGGCTGCTGAGTTAGCAGCCAACTCAGACTCAAGGAAGCACAAGTCCACTTCGCCTCCAGATTGCCAAGCCAAGAAGGGCCATGCGGGGTCCTCACGCCAGCTGCAGCCCAAGCCTGCAGATGAGGTGGTGGTAGTGGTGGTGGACAAGGACAAGGACAACAAGGACAAAGATGAAGATGAAGATGAGGAGGAGGATGAGGACAAGGGCATGGATGTGGACGTGGGTGAGGACATGGATGGTTGCAAATACAAGTTTGAGGTGTGTGTTCATATTCTTACTCACTTGCAGCTGAAGGAACTGGAAAACAGTGCAACTGATGTGTCAGTGCTAAGGTGGAATGCAAGACTCACCCAATGGGGCCATGTTTTTGCTGCAAATCAATCAAGCACAGGTGCAGCCTGATGCCCCTGAACAAAAGCACAGGCAAGACTGATCGGCATGTGCTGCCAGCAAGACAAGTCTTCAGGTTTCGCGTCAAACAGCTCAAGGAGAAGATGGAGAAGCAATGCAGTGAATCACATCCAGATCTGGTAGCGTCAACCTCAAGGTTGATTGAGAGAATGAACCTGGACAGTGGTTCATCTCATGCCCATTCCACTCGACAACTTCCCACTCTCCCTCCAGGGCTGATTCCCCTGCCCCACTCTCTACGACAGCAGACTCTCCTGCTCTTGGGTGCCGGTGCCCCTTCCCCTTCCCATCCCCCTGCTGCTGAGCTCTCGGCTACCGCTGCCGACTGCACCACTGCTGTAATGTCTACCACTGACGTTTGCCTGACTTAGGTGTCTTGGTGTGTGACGATCCTAGGTAGATAGAAGTTCCTGTTTGCAGGGGTAGTAGGATGATGAGCGGGATGAGATGTTCCTCGGGTCCTGCTCAATAACCATGAAGGTCGTCTCCCTGTTGTAGTCTGATAGGAGGGAAGGTGGCAAGCTTGAGTTCGTCCCACAAGTCGTGATCAATGATGTAGAAGAGGTGGTAGCAGGCAACGCATTCGTTATGGTATAGAAAGACTCTGTGATAGGTCACGTCCAACGTGTCCTAAATGACCACAAGTCAGTCAAAAACCCTTGACATGAGGGTAGGGGTATTGTCACCATTTTTTTGTGTTTGTGACATCACTGTGAGATCAGTTTTAGTGCTAGAGACTCAAAACTTGCAGAAGCCATAGCTATGCCAGTTCTGCACTGATTGACACCAAAACAAATGCCCCTGGTTCACACATTCAAGCTCCACAAGCCGGATACAAAAGGACACGCGTGAGAAACCCATGGGTCAACCTGCTGTGATCTCTCTAACCTGGTCCACTGGATAGTAATCACTAAGTACACACCAACAAGTGCCCCATACATTGGTGATGGGAGATGGATGTGGCAAAAATCCTTGCTTGAGGACAAAGAACTGATGGACCAAGTAGTCGAGCAAGGAATTGTCCTCCAAAACAACCTTGACTCATACCAAGAGAAAAACATGCCCTGCGAGTGTTATTTGTAGCTAAAGCGTCCTAGTTTCCAGTGTTCTGTGACTGTACAACGCTCCAAGTGGAGTTACCTTATTTAGATATGCTTAGTCAGGTTGGTATATCCTGCAGAGGACACAAAATATCCGCTTAGTCTTATATCCTCCTCTGCAGGTGAGTAATTAGTTTTACCTTGATCAATATAGTCTTATATCCTCCTCTGCAGTCCCCTTGTGTCCTCTGTGACTCAAGGGCCATCTATAGGTCGCATTCTGACAGCACCTGGTACAAGGATGGACGTTGCGTGGTCATGGGAGATCAACACAAGAGGAGACACATCATACAAGCCCATCACGACCCCCTGGTACATGGACACCCGGGAATCAGCCAAACCATCAAAATGGTCGAAAGGTACTACTGGTGGCCGGGGCTGAGACAGGAAGCACAAGACTATGTCAAGGGGCGTTATCAGTGACAGAGACCCACACTTCGTGTCCAAGTTCACTCACGAACTATGCCAAATCCTGGGGATAGAACAGAACGTCTCCACAGCCTACCACCCACAGATGGATGGAAAGTCAGAACGCACAAACCAATGGCTGGAGCAATATCTACGCTTCTGGGTAAACGAGAGACAGGACTGTTACATCCCTGCCGGGACGCTTGGGCCGAAGGCGGTGGAACGGGGGGTGCAGCCGAACCGACAGTATTCACAAGCTGACGAGGAGAGGCTGACCTGTCTTGGATACTGGGCTGTGTGTCGCCGAGCTCGGGTCCTCTTGTCTTGACAGCACTGCCGAAGGGCCTGCTTGGCATGTTCTATTGTATACATCGAAGGGGTTTATCCTAAGGTTGTACCTTGCTCTCCTATAAAGTATTCTACCTACTAACAATATGGGACAATATTTCGTCACTAGGGTATTTGTGTAGCGGACGCCCATATCTGTCCCACAATTGACATCATGGCAATTGTTGGCAATAACAATGATCCAGCTTTGGCTAGCTGAAAATTACAATTGCGATGAGTTATCCATATACTTACTGCATTTTTCAATCTCTCATTATAGCCAACAATAGCATCCTACATTCCTTAGACTATTTAGCTGCAAGATTAATGTGACATTGCCAACCGCCTCTGAATCATCTTGTGTGACATTCGCAGCAAAGTCATGGTCCAGAACCCTTTATTGCTTAGCCAGATATCCAAACCCCTTCCATGCAAGCGGCCTGGAGGTGCGTTGTCACCTCGTCGCCCTTGCAAGCGCCACCGGGTGCATCCCAGTTCTTAGTGAAATCTGCTTGATTTTGTCCCGCTCACATGTTAAGTAGTTGGAGCCTCTACTAGACATGGATGACAGGGAACGACGCTTGCATTCGCACAGCAGTGGTGATCACTGGAAGCCAACTCAACTGGTATGTCTGTCCTCACCAATGCTATTCCGCAATCTAATATTTCACAGTGTAGGGGGATGCTGGACATCCCAGCCGAACTGCTCCTTGTTATTTCATCCCACATGGACCACTGTGATCTCCGGGGATTGGCACTCACCTCACGACTCTTATGTGACTTGCTGTTACGAGAGTACTTCCGCTGGCGTGGTCTAAAGCTGAAGGATGGAGGGACGTGTGTGGAACTACATGATCTAAGCGGATACGCATCTCTCAAACTCTGGTTGATTGCCCCTACGTTTTGCCCTCCCGAAAAGATGTACTGTTCGATTCCGTACGATGCACAGGTTGCGCTCAGTGCGATTGGATTCACCACACGCTTCCTTCTCGACCCCTCGAATGCATCTAATCTTCGGAATTTTCACTTCAGCCTCTGGGAATCCGATCCGCTCCCAATAATGTCTGAGCTTATCAAACTGCAGCTTTGTATCTCAGGCTATGGTTTGGCGGCCTATCTTCCACCCTCCATTACTCTGCGGAGTGGAATGTCATGTGGTTCCCACACACTCACATCTCTTTCCATCTCTTCCGACCTTGCCTTGCTCCCAGTTTAGTGCAAACCATGATGGGCATTCTCAACCAGTCCCCTATCAGACATCTAGTGATTTATATGGTATCATTGAACCGTTCTCAGTGGTTGACTTTGCTTGGACAGCTCAATATGACACTCCTTGAAGATATCAAGGTTGAAGGGGATATTCCACGGCTGGTGCTCATCCGCTTTTTGATAAAGCACAGGGGCCTCAGGGTTATCCGTATCAGAGGCAATGTGCCGTCAGACCGTACCCAACCTAGCTGACCACTGAATCAGCACTTTCTCCCCAATCTCCGTACCCTTCATGCACCTTTGACCGTCTGCTGCGACATTATAAGGCGAGTCAGCGACCCATCAAACCTTTACGAGTTGCAAGCCAAAGTGAGCTGGCTTCGTCCCCATGATCCCTTGTTTCTTCAGCTTGTGGAGACCTTGCGGCATTTCTGGAAACTCGACAATCTTGGGCTTCAACTTGTGCCAAGTTCTACCGTACCACAAGCAAGCCCGGGTGACTATAATTGGGATGGACACCCGATCTGTGAGCTGAGGCAGGTCCACCGCCTAAGTTTCCACCAGAATCGAGGTCTGTTTTCACCTGGAGACATTGTGTGTTCATTTCCTTCCCTCATTTTCCTTGCCTTACTGACAGGACAGGACATGGTGTGTGCCTGCATACAATCATTTCCAATGCCAGAAGTGGTCCATGTGGTGGAAGAAGGGGGAGCGGTCAGGTTGGAGCTCCTTGAATCTCTGCGCAAAGCAAATTCCACCCTCCGACTTGTCATGGTCTTTTCAGGCTCCTTCTTGAAGTGGACAGCAGATGGAATGGTGTGTGATATCACACGTTATTGACTGCAACCACTCTAATTTGCGATTGAAATAGTCTACTGTCAGTATTGATTAATAAAATCATTTCACATCGATATGATAATTTCATATGGTATTTTAATTTTCCGTCTTTACCTCGTAGCTTACATGTCGAGGACGTTGTGAATGTACAAAAAGACCACATGTGCACATCTAGACAATTTCTCAGGTCAATAATTATGATGCACGCGTCCTCCCTACTGACGGCCTGACAAGGTGATCCGTACATGTATTTCCCTCATATGCAATAACACAAATAATAAGTTAGAGAAACTAATCAATGTCTGCCCTTCCTTTCCCAACAGTAGGTGGTATCTCTGGCAATAATGTTAGGATGCGACCTATAGAGGGCCCTTGAGTCACAGAGGACACAAGGGGACTGCAGAGGAGGATATAAGACTATATTGATCAAGGTAAAACTAATTACTCACCTGCAGAGGAGGATATAAGACTAAGGGGATATTTTCCGTCCTCTGCAGGATATACCAACCTGATTCAGCATATCTAAATAAGGTAACTCCACTTGGAGCGTTGTACAGTCACAGAACACTGGGAACTAGGACACTTTAGCTACAAATAACAAATAAGTGGCGGGAGCGGGGCGGTTCAAGTGAGTTAGTGAGCCTTACTCTATCTATTTTCAGGGACGATCCTCAACCACATAAATCGGGCATTTGGCTCGTTCACTCAAGATGTAGTTCAGATGTACTAGAATTTCACCATTCATTACTCAGATATTTCTCTCCAGTAAAACTCAGATGGCAAGCAGCTGGATATTTTCACAATGCTGCGTCCAACTCCCATGGTCAGGCGGGAGGAGAAATGGAGACAGAGAGTTCCGCGATGCCCGTAGACTGTCGCAGAGCACGCTAGCCAAGAACTCAAATCAGTAAATCCCATGTTTTGTTCACCCCCACTTCACAGTTGATTTCTTGCCACTTGCAAGATGCCACCATCATCATCATCCCCACTGTTAGTCCGCTGCCCCTATGCTTGGATGACAAGCGGGCGAGCGAAGCGATGCAAGCTGGACTGGACGTTTGACCTGAATGATGAGACGGGCCTCATCCTCCATAAGGCTGGCAAATGCAGTCTGTGTGACGATTGCTCTGCTCACTTCGACGACCACCATGCTTTTACGATCAAGAGGTGGGCTCGTATCGCAATACTACCACTTAGTCGTAATCCAAGGTCACATGGTCTCGGATTAGTCAGCAATGCTGCGTTCCGAAATCCTAGCTATAGTAAGGGTGAAACACAGAACAATACAGCAGAAATTCTGAGGCTGATTCCAGAAACAGAAGAGCAGACATGAAACAGAGACTTTTCCAGAAGTAGAAGCAGAAACATGAAACTACTGATGGCATGATATCGGATCGTGACACATGCTGCAAATAACCCCACACTCGAGGCTGCCCTTCAATCCCGTGACCGTGTACTCCAAGCCCCACTCACTGCAAGTTGCGTACTTTTCGCAAAGATCTCACGGCCCGGTCCGCTCTCGACCGTCCTCAAAGTTCGATCTCCGCCCAAACACGCGTTTTCACTGCTTACTCAGGCAAGATTTTCACAACTATTAACTAATAAATAACATCATAATCACAAGTATATTTTGGCACAATATGTATTTATGTTTCTTAGCTATTTTAAAGTCACATGAGCAATTAAGGGGGTAAAAGCGAAGCTTATATATGACGAAATCAAGTTGATGTAATAGTGAAGCGACGTACTGGCATATTAATAAGCTTGCTGCGAGGTGAGTAGGGGTGGGCAAGGGCAAGGGCGGGCAAGGGCGGGCAAGGGCGAGAGCGGGCAAGGGCGAGGGCGGGCAAGGGCGGGCAAGGGCGAGGGTGGGCAAGGGCAAGGGCGGGCAAGGGCGGGCAAGGGCGAGGGCGGGCAAGGGCGGGCAAGGGCGAGGGCGGGCAAGGGCGGGCAAGGGCGAGGGCGGGCAAGGGCAAGGGCGGGCAAGGGCGGGCAAGGGCAAGGGCGGGCAAGGGCGGGCAAGGGCGAGGGCGGGCAAGGGCGGGCAAGGGCGAGGGCGGGCAAGGGTGGACAAGGGCGAGGGCAGGCGAGGGCGGACAAGGGCGAGGGCGGGCAAGGGCGAGGGTGGGCAAGGGTAAAGTGAGCGAGGGTGATTGAGGGGGGAGGTGAGAGCTCACGGCGAGGCGGCGAGAAGATGGGGGTGCGCGGTTGGGGGGTGGGCAAGGAGTGCGAGGGTGGGCGTGAGGAGGTGAGCGAGGCAGTGAGAAGATGGGGGTGGTGGTGCACGGTTGGTGAGCGTGAGCGAGAGGGGGAGGTGAGCGAGGTGACGAGCGAGAAGAGGGGGTGCGGTTGACTTACAGGTTTCATAGTAGTGGGTATTGAGTGGCCTTGAGGGACCGGGTGAGCCTCAACGGGGCTCGATTGTCGAAGCGACCTTGACACCTGCGCATCGCAGACAGGACCGGGTGGGCCTGAGGGTGGACAGCGAAAGGAGGGGAGGTGAGCGAGAGTTGACTTACATGGGCCGCGGAGAATGCCTCGTTGAGGCTTGAGTCCCTCAGAGCCGAAGCGACCTTGACGAGTCCAGGTCCGACCGCATCGGGGAGGCGTTTGTGGCGATGCCGACGACGCTGGTGAGGTAGGGGCCGAGCGATGGGCCTTGAGGATATCTGGGGGGTAAGGAAGGGTAAGTGATTAGTGGGATGAGAATGTCGCGAGGCATTTGTGACGATACCGAAGACGCTGGTGAGGTGGAGACCGAATGAGAGTCCTCCGGGGTATGGGCGAGGAGGGGTATGAAGTGATCAGAGGGTTGGGAATGACGGGGGCGTCCTTCAGAAGAGAGAGACGCAGGCCGTGAAGCGCATGAAGGAATGGAGCTGCTACTAGTAGGGTTCGCACACAGTTCGAACGGTGCAGGGGCAGTCTGTGGAAGAACAACAGTAGGGTATGGCCCTGGACCAGCGAAATCATGGCGAACGCGACTCTCAAAGTCACGCAAAGTGGCCCTCCCGGGATCGACTTTTAGTCGTCACTCAGATCTCAGAGCTCGGAACGACGGCAGCCGTAAGCAAGTATAGGGAACTTACTGTAAAGTAAAGACGATTCTCATGGACAATGAAGGTAATGTATATGAAGGTTGTTGGAGAGGATGATCATTGATCTTGCAAAAATGACTCAAACGTTCGAGCGAACGCCTGGGCAGATGACCTTACAGATAGATCGAAAGAGTACTGTGACGAGTCGTAGAAGTTTTACGAATATGCCTCGTAGAATTGAGCTGTCCAGACCAGCAGCGAGCAACTGAGGCTAACAGGGTAGGCTACTTGGGTATTTAAGCACGAATCGAAAGGCGCGGAGTACCACACGTATCGTAATTCACATAATATAGGTGGACTGCGATTCTACGAACGGAAATCATGGCGAACGCGACTCTCGAAGTCAATCGTCACTCGAGATTTAAACACATCTTGCGCACCATCTGGTTAATCTCCCGGAGAGCGAACATGTCTTGACATGTCCCGACCGACGATATACCAGGACTTGTTCGAGTAGATGTCGTCGCACTGATCGATCACGATCTTGGAGGTATAAAGGCTGAAATAAATAGAGAGGATCGGGAAGCGCACCTTGAGATTGCAAGAGGTAGAGAGTGGCGAAGGTGACGGAAAGGCGAAGGCAGGTGCGGTGGAGAGCATAGGTGATGAAATGATCCAACCGAGGGGTTGGATGAGCCAAGGGTGTAGAGTGCGAGTCGCGCGAAAGTACCTCCACGTGTGTAAAGCTCGATGGATAAAAGATATTGTATTCAGAACATAGGTATATACTGTAATGAGGTACTACAGTTCTCCCGAAACCAAAAAAACTACTCTATTGTGAGGCCGGTATGTGAGATTGAGAGGACGGGAAATATGTATGAGGCCAGTATACAGGGTATGCCGAAGGTCCCGAGGGATATGGGGCGTGTGCGTGTGCGTACATTCCGGGAGGGTAAGCAGTGGGAATAGGGAACCACGCGGGGGGGGTGGAGGAAGGCAGGGGAGTAGATGAGGCGGGTGCCGATAAGGTTGCCACACTTGCCAGTGGGGTGTTCGCGTACATGGGGTGATGGTTCGGAGGCTCGGGGGGGGGCAGTTTCCACCGTTGGCTGCAGCTGCAGCGCGGGTGCGTGCTTCAGCGTTTTGTGCTGCGGTTCGCGCGTCCAGTGGAGCGTTTCGGCCGGAACTGACACCACCGCTGTAAGGGTCCGTTATCTTCACACGCGGCTTCTTGCGATTGAGATCCCCAATGCGTGTCGTTGCTGGGGGTTCTGGAGACGACGCGGTGGCAGGACGAGGTCTCCTCCGATGTCGCTTGGCCCCCATTCGTTCGGCGGTCTCGGTCCACGTGCCTTGATTGGGTGGTACGACGTCCTTGTCGGGGAGGGGGCTCTCAGTAGAGTGTGCATTCTGAACAATGGCGGTCAGGTGCAACTCAACCATCTGGAGACTTCGAACGGTCTCAGGGGACGTCGCCGCCCCGTCACTCAGGAATGCCCTGGAGACGGTGATTACGTTCTCCAGGATCGCAGCTGCGCTCGCCTCGTTGCACGCAGCCAAACCTTCCTGGATTGATTGTGCTTGCGCTGCCTTGGGGGCCACCTCCACTTCAAATTGTTGACCACCGTTCCCGAAGAAATGGGCAACGGCGGTGACATGTTTACACAGTTCCACCCTGGGCCAGTTCGGGCAGTCACAGGACTGTGTGCTGAGCTTCACCAAATACATACGCGATGAATGGGCGGATTGCACGTAATATTGGTCGTCGCCTACTAGCTCGCGGATTGACTCGGCCTTAACTTCCGGGGTTCCCGCGAGAATTTCCTTGCGACACTTGCCGGCCAGATTTAGACCCTCGAACCCCAGCTCCTGGCGGACGTGCTGGACCGCGTAGGACGGAAGCATAACCGTGACGAGCGTGTGAACAAGGTGGTCCACACGCCGATTCCTCTTTCCCTCAAGCCACTTTGATTTTAGAGTGTGATGGTAGCTATATAAGCATAGATTTGAGCGATCCCGGCCGATCTTTTGTGCAATAAGACTACTTACGCCTCGATAAGCATATTTGTATCGCCTTCTTGAAAGATTGTCCGATTCTGTCTTGATATCCCTGCCCAGAGGGGTACAATGCCCATCCAATTGGTCTTCAGATAATCTACAAAACTTTGGGGGACCGAATCATTGGTCTGGATCCAATCCCACGCGGAATCAAATGTCGATTGATCGGACGTTTTGACCCATTCTCGGACGCGTTCCCAAAGTACCGGGAATTCTTCCGTGCGGAAATGCATCCGCATGGCGCGGAGCACGTGCCACCAACACAATAGAAGTGTGGTCTCCGGATACACGGCCTTAACAGCATTCATTTGCGCCTTGTCACGATCACTCATTGTTATCCGCAGTGTAGTCCCAGGGCAGCGCTTTTTTATGAAATTAAGAAAGTATTGTATTGTTGCTTCTGTGCCATTTGACGACAGCATCCATGCGACAGGAACACCTGCCGGGCGGAAATAGAGTAAGCGTCCGTAAACGGAGAAGCGCCACAAAGCGCACCATGGCCCCACAAATCCCTCACAATCAGGGTGAATAGTTGGACCCCTATGTACTGAGTCGTATTGTGGGTTGCATCTATTGACAAAAAATTGCAGCCAAGCGCCCGGAAGCGATCCCTCTGGTACTCAGTTTGGATGCATAGGACAAAAGATTCTGGAGATAAACCAGATTCGGGGGGAGGGGGATCCCTCTTGTCCTTCAGGACAGCCTCAGCCCCACATTGCCGGAGCCGAGCGACCCAGAGCCTAACGGAGATCGCGTCATTATCGTCCAGGCGAATCTCCTCATTCTCCACTACCCGACGAAGGCGGCTGATGTCGCGCATGGTCATGTGGTAATCGCGCTCCGTCGGCTTGCATGATTCGTGCACGCGTTGCAACTACGCGACAGCCGTTCCGTTAGCTCGGCAAAAATATTATTAGTCGTTGCTCACTATTGCCTTAGGATCTATGCCTGTGTGAATCATCTCCATCACAAGGTTCCGGATGTCGTCTGACAGTCTGAGAAATCGAAGATTCTCATCGCCAAGCGCGTGATCGTGCCGGCCCTCGTACTTCCCGAGAATTGTGTCGGTGTGCGGATAGTGTTTGACGATCAGGCAGCACTGACAACCCGTTTTCTTCGATGGGATTTTCCGATCCCATTTGTGGGTGCATTCGCGATCTGACTTCCCGCCCGAGAACTCCCGCGAGCACCTGAACGTGCGCCGTGCCCGCCAATTTGGTGAGTCCGATTCCTCAGTGACACTCACAATTAATTGGATTGTCTTCTCGTGTTCCTCGGCAGCAAGCCAAACCAGAAACTCGGCCTCGTTGGCCCACTCAAGTGGCATCCCCCCTTTCTCGCGGTCGTAAGTGATACTCCCATATGCGGGCTTCGGTTTGCCGCGGCGCAACCGCGTGTTGGACATGAGGCGAGCGCAGCCCCTTTCGGTAATAGGGGGCCCAATGGGGACTTCGAAGTGGGGCATTAGTGGGGGATTGGGAACAACGTATTGTTTGTCCCTCTCCCTTCCTCCCACGCATGACCCAAACTGATACACGGACACGCGTTATTTACACGCTGTTTACGTGCTATTTAAGTTTATTTATTTAATTGTATCTTACATTGATTTTACTGTGAGGAAATAAAACGCGAAAGGGGAAGAGAAAGTCGAAGAAAGCGGAGTTGGAAACAGAGTGGCGTGGGAACGGTCGAGAGCGGACCGGGCCGTGAGATCTTTGCGAAAAGTCAAAGACTCTCACTGCAGGCATTTTGCAATATTAATCCATTTTTTATGCTAATTTAATGGAAATAATATTTCAAAAGAGCTTTGAAAATAAGTGCACAATACATCATAATCTCATTCACAATGTAATTTACAGTAAATCAAGGGTGACAATGTTCAACACATTCTAATGATATTTAGAATGTACTCAGTCCTGTGATTCATATGTACCCATCAAAGTCATTCACAATAAACATAAAGCATGCATCCAAAAATTATTGTGAAAATTATTCTCAATATTATTCGCATATTTTCGAGAGTTTCACCAGAAATACATTTGACATGACTCCCAATGTCATGATGTCATGAATCAATGACTCCTGAAGTCAAGACTCATGATGTCAAAGTCATGACATCACCATCATCACAGTAAGACTGTAAGGACAAGGGCATCTATGCTGAACGTACTTGAAAGTGTGTGCGTTGTATGGAGCCGAGTCCATGTGAGTCTGAAGGTCGAGGGGGATCCTGCTGGGGTTAGAGAGAGAGATAGAGCCGAGTCCGGAGTGTTTGCATTAGCGAGTGCCAGTGCAAATGCAAACAGACGAGGGTGAGAGCGAGAGCGAATGGCTAGAGGAGACAAGAGGCGACACCCTCCAAGTGCTCACAACTGGACCTGACTCCTGGGATGATCACACAGCAAGATGGGGAAAACAGTGGCAACCAAGCGCTGTGTATTCAGTAAGAAACAAGGGATTTAGAAACAAGCAGAACTGTAGCTACCCCGTACAAGTAGGTAGGGATGAAGAGGTGAGGTAAGAGGGACAGGGAGAGGTGGCATAGGGGAAAAGGCACGGGCCGGAATGAAACACGAAAACGATACAGAACGTGGGAACAAGTCGATGAGGTACGAGTAGCCAAAAAGGGGACATGAAAGACGAGAGATCTGAGGCCGAGGGGGTGACAACAACGCGCACACTATTGTACAACAAAAACAGTCAAGTGGGATAAAAGAGGATCACACCTTTACCTGAGACAGAGCACGACGTGGCTGAGGTGATTGACAGGTGCAAAGGATGAGGGCGTTGCGGTGAAGATGGATGGTGATGAACAAAGGTGGCATGAGGAGACGTGCGGCCTGCAAATCGTCGTTTGCGAAGGGAATGGTGTCAGTGGTGGTCCATAGCAATGCGAAAAACAATGAGCAATGAGGGTGAGAGTGAGAATGTGAGTGTGAGTGTGAGGCGAGAGGAAGGCGTTGAGATTGATGATGATCAAGCTGGTGTGACGCCGTGGGAAGTCGTGTCTGAAATGGCAACCAAGCCACGCGATAGCAATCCGAGTCCGAAATGGGCAGTTTCGGGGACAGACCCTGTGTACCCTCACACTGTGAGTGAGCGGAAGGAGTGGGGGGTAGAAAACAGCCCAGACTGGTAGACGCATGAAGTGAAGTCGCAAAAGCGTGAGTTACAGCGAAAGCTCCTATTCCTCTCATGTGACGCTTAGTAATACCATACCTGTTGCCAATTGGCAACGCATGATAACGAAGCGAGAAGGAACAAGTGGATTCGTTCGGGACGAGAGGGGATATTGACAGGAAGGGAGAAGAAGGGAGATTCGGAAGTGGTGAACGCATGGGAGAAGAAGTTTGAGATACACGTGAACTTGGGAGAGCCAGGAATGTGTGGGAAGAGCAGGAGGTCGGGAAGGACGGAAACAAGGAGTTTCGGGGATGCACAAGACACTCGCATGAAGCCGAACGAGTCTGAGGAGAGGAGGGTTGAGCACGAGAACTGAACACGAAAGTCTTCTACAAAGTTGAGCGACAATTGCGAAGAAAAGTCCTAAAGACAAAGTAAGGTTAGCAGCACGGGATTGAGAATAGAGGAGAGTCGATTCTGAAGATGAAGAGGAAGTCAAATGCGAATAAGATGAGAAGTTGAGTATCTCTCACTTAGACCTGACCTGACGAACTGGTGAAATCACATAGGGAATAGGGAGAACGATAAACGGGGAACCAACTATGACATTAGTGCGAACCCCAAGCCCCTTATACAAGCGATCAGTACGTAAGACAGAACAAATAGAAACACGACTAAGTCGAAATATGTGAGGAGAAACATCGTAGCAGGGGAAAAATAAACGGAAGGTCGAGGATGAGATGAGAGTCGACAGATGAAAACACAAGGCTGATGTGAGGAAAAGATATGAATTACACCAAAAGTAGGGCGGTCGGGAAATGATGAAGTGTGGCCGAAGGTCAGCGCTGATAATGACGACGACGATGCACACTACGAATTTAAATGCAGTGGACTGGGCCAGGAACATTGTTGATGGTATGATAATACTCGTTTTCCTGTGAATAAGACCTAGTATATAGAACTGAAAGTACAGCGATAAGACGCACTTACGCATCCAGAATTGCTGAGGCATATTGTGTGCACATCGTCGCTCGTGTCACCAGCCATGAGAGTGTACCCAAAGTGAGATCGCCAAAGCAGCGCTGCTACAGGCGCTTTAACCTGGAACTGACGAAGCTCCTGGCCACTGCCATGACCCTTGAAGACGACAACAAGGCTGATGAGGCCCCACTCGCAAACAAGGCCCTGTCATGCGAAAAAGCCAGTGTGTTGACGGAATCTCCGTGCTTGACGAGGGTCCTCTTCAATAGGTATTGGCCCATTACGGATTCTGAGAGGAGGGGTGTTAAAGTCGCCTTGTTTACCTGCCAAACGCTTGGAACCTGCTGTAATAATAGACGTAATTGTGCGTATGGTAGCGTGGGTAAATGAAACAGAAATATAACTGAATCAGAAGAATCAGAAGAAGGCACCTTCCAAGGAAGCAGAGTAAGTAGGCATGTCTCGTACAAATGGGGACAGAGGGGGGCGATAAAAAAAAGTATGGCATATGGGGCTGCAGATGAGCACACATCCTTCGTACGTACGACGGCGCTAGGCACACGCCTCGCCCCTCTCTCACCAATAAATTATCAGCGAGGGAGTAGTGTTGCTGTGAGTCAATGCAGTCTGAGTCAAGTTGCCAACTCGACGTTAACTCTAACTCGGGAGTTCAGCGCTCAGCAACAAACATGAGGCCAATGAGAAGCCTTCAATTCTGAAGGTTCCCATGAGAGTGAACCCGATGAACCCGAACAATGAGCCCGAAAGCATGATACGAAGCAATGACCTTTGGGCCTGACTTCCAAGACAAACAGGGGGAAATAGTGGCAACTGAGAGTCGTCTATTAGGGAACAAGAGTGGGTTTTAAATACAAAAGGATTTACACATATGCGAAGCAAGCCAAGTAAGGTAAGAGGGTACAGAATGAGTGGCATATGGTGAGGGTGGAAACTGAGCAACAGGGAGAGAGAGAGAGACTGTGTATGTATGTGGCAAGATTCAGAGCAATGGAAGAGCAATGGGGGACATGGCAGGAGAGTCATGTGATGACATCCCGAATTTCATGAAACACACTATAGTTTTTCGTTTGCAGGGCTCCGATTCAGAGTCTCTGTTCATACAATATATGCCCTTACTATTTTGGTACAGACTACATGAGGTTGTTATTTTGGTAGTGGGGATGGAGATGGATCAAGAATACAACGAAGGAAATATCTGCAGCGCATTTTTGGAGACAACTGCTGAGTTGCACCGGTGTGGACTCTTGGGTTTGAGTTGATTCGAGTTGCGAAAGTTCGGTCCGAGTTAGAGTTCACACCAGTGTGGACTCTAACTCGCGGCAACACTACCGATAATAGTAAACACAACATACTTGCGGTCTCGACTGAATCTTCACCTCCTCTCTATCCTCTCCAAAGGGTATTGGCCCACTCATTGTTCATGAATTGGGTGCACATACAGGCTCACCAGGCCCAGGCAGTAGCGACTGTCTCGCGGAGGCATGGGGTTCAAGAAAGGTCTTGAGGATGTGTTCCAATACGAGGCGATTCCGCCACGTCTGCGTTCCCTTGAAGGGGGTCCGTGGGTTGGTTGGGGGTTGGGTGTATTTCGGGTGACGCCAGGGTAGAAGGGTGGCGCTGAGGGTAGAGGGTGTAAAGAGTTTTTTGACCCCTTGCAGAGGGGCCGTGGGTGATGAGCGTGAGGATGAGGAGAGGATGATGAGCAGTGTTGCAGCTGCCGTTGCTGGAGTGCGGGTAGAGGATGGGGAGAGCCCCACAGCGGCACGGCTGTAGGCCTCAGGGGGGCACTACGACAACCACCCCACAGGGAGATGGTGGTGGTGCGAGGTGTAAATGTGTTTGTTTCTTATTGTAGTTTGTAGTGTTCAGTAATATATATAAGATGAATGTTTGACATGGTGAAGGTGCTCAAAAGCACGTGTGTGAGTAAGAGGGCAAAGGGTGGACACGAAGGGTTAAGGGATTAGCAGCCACAAGCGAGCAGAACCGAAAGAACCTAGGTCGAGACATGCAAGAGAAAGTCAGACGCGTCGAAGAACAAGTAAGAAGGCAGAAAACTTAGGAGAGAAAGGGGAGTAAGTCGAGGAAAGGGGAAGCCGTGAACAAGATGTGAGGGTACGTGAAAGTCACATGTGCAAAGTCGGACAAGCCAGGGAGGAGGAAGCAGGTCGAGTGAAGAGGCTCATGTCGGCCAAAACAGCTAACATGAGTAAAAGACCTAGAAAGAAGGGAGTAGTCAGTAGAACAAAACTCGAGTTTAGAGCGAGAGGGTCGATCTTGAGGGAGACGAGAAGACACGTTGCGTGAAGGAGGCAGCAAGTCGGGTGCCTTTGACTTCAACCTGACCCAAAAGGCGGCTTAATGCAAAAGTACATGAAGAAGAAACGGGGGAAATCAACCCCTTGATATACAAGCGGTCTGTACCTAAGATTGAGCGCGATCCTAAAACATTGAAGGCGAGAAGTAAATGTAAGGTAGTGTGGAAAGGTAAACGTGGTGTAGAGTAGAGGGAGCTGACGAATGAAAACATGCAGCCAGCGCGAAGTGGAAAACACGAGTGGGAGGTTAGAGTAGGGAGTTGGTGAACAGAGGTGTATGGCTGAACGACAGTGCTGAAGATGACAACAACGCACTAATGGTAGATCTGACGACGCTCGAAAGACGACGACATGGGTGGCGCGATAGAGACGAGACGAAAATTTAAGGAGCAGTGAGTGGTGAAATTATAGCGGGCTTGAGGCTGTCCGTGTCACAGTTGGAGGGCTTCAGAACATGGTCATCCCAACACAAGTACAGCAAGATCCAATTCGATAGGCCCCATGCCCGTGAACAGACTAGGCGGACTTCTAAGATTCATGAACGGGGTTCATAGTTAAGTATATTTTGACATTCTCGAAATGGTAGTTATCCTGCATAATTTGGGGTTATAAAATAGTTATCCCTTTCTCTGCGTGCCACGTCAGCTTCTCCCCTCACAAAAATTAAAGTTCTCTCTTACTTATCCTTAGCCAAGTGCCATCTCAACAACCTCCCTCAATGGTTTGTCGGTACATATCCGACAAGCTGAAAGAAATGGCGCTATCGGCGTCCCTCCAGGGCAAGCTCCAGGGTCTCACCAACTTGGTCATCATTTCACAGGGATCAATGAACGAACCCTCCAGTGTTTGCAAAGCACATATCAGGACACTGGTGGAGTTTTGTGCGAATCACTTGGTCGGCTTCATGTGTTCACTGTGACAGAAGCAAAGGTATGTCCCAACACCTTTTGAGCTGGGTTGTCATCTCACCTTCTGTTAGCCAGTTCCCTTGTGACTGCGTTGGGCAACATTGCCCTCAAGCGGCTGCAGATGGAGCTCCATGAAGCCTTCAATGCCAAGACCTCATCACAGTCTTACAGACGATCGTGCGCTCTCTCCAAGGGCCGGTTAGGGAGAGTGCTTGAGTCGAGAGACTTGGGTCGTATTCACGAGTCCCTAGTCCCTAGCCAGACAAGCTTGAAAAGCAAAGCCTGACAGCACGCACAAATTCAATCACATAAAATGGAAGGAAAAGAGGGGTGCTTTGCATACAAACAGGCACGTCACATTCTACATGATCAATGCTGATAATCTCAATCCTGTACATAGGTCACACAGCGCGAAGGCATGTTGTCCCACAGGGATTTGCTCGGGTCTGGATGTTTTGACAGCGTCTGTGGAGGTGTGGTGCGGTGCTCAAAGCGCCAAGCCTGACCTTGAGCGTCGGACACTTTGCGAGTGGTGTGAGTGGGCGAAATGAATGAGAACATGTCGAGTTTTGGACCCTTATCAACACATATCACAGCCCGGAGAAGTTTGTTTTTTTGCTGATGAGAGCCACTTCAACCGGCTCACTTTGAGGCTGTACGTGTGGTTGATACGATGCGAACATGCGACTCAATTCAAGTTCTTCCTTCGGGATCATGGGCGACGATGTCTACCATTTTGTTCACGCATGCATTCTCACTCTAGCCAAGTCATGGCCCCCAACATCTCTCCTGAGCGGCCACTGGTAATACCCACTCTTCAATAGAGTTTGGTGTTCCATATCACAATATATTGAGATTTGGAGTTTACTGCATGGCGCCGTCTTGTGGAAAAGTCGTAGTTCATACCTGCAAGTTCAACTCACTTGGCATGTGCTGATTATATAATTTCCTTTTTTGATTATTACTATAAATAATTTGTGTGAGAAACAAAATCGGCATGGTTCCCAGAAAGCCCATTCAATCTCAGCCTTATGCTGTAATCGGGACGCGAGGGGCCTATCTAGTGTTGGGGAAGTTCAGTTTGGTTCAGTTTGGGCCATTTTGGGCCAAACCAGAAACTGAACCATTTAATTTTCACCAAACTGAACCCAAACCGGACCCAAACCAGTTCAAACCATTCCAAACCGTTCCAAACCATTTCAAACCGATTAAAAATAAGTGTTTGAAATTGGTCCTTAATCGGTTCAGTTCAGTTCAGTTCAGTTCAAACTTGGTTCAAACCACTTAAGGAACCACTTAAGACATTGGTTTGAGGAAAAAACGATTGATTTTGTTCAAATTCATTGGTTAAGACTTTGTTTCAAATTGTTTGAGACCAAAAACCATTGATTTTGGTTTAAATTTGGTTTAAACTCAGTTTGGTTCGGTTCAAACCGAGTTTGAACCAAACCAAACCATTTATTGAGCACTTATAAACTATTTTTTAATATGTTTTCTTAATTGGTTTGGTTCGGTTTGAACCAGGTTTGGGACCCCCAAACTGGAAACCAAACCATTCAGTTTGAGCCAGGATTCTCCAAACCCAAACCATTTAAAACGGTTTGGGTTCGGTTCAAACCCGGTTTGGGTCGGTCTGAGACCAAACTTCCCCAACACTAGGCCTATCGAATTGGATCTTGCTGTAAAGTGAGAGTAATCAAGGCGTCCGACGATGGCGGAAGACGTACAGCACTGGTAGTGGTAGGCTGTGAGAAATTTGACCAAGACAATTTTGTTTGCCCCTTGACAATGATGAAAACAAATTTGCTTGCAAGTGGTATGACTGGTACCCCATCATGAAATGAATGGTTTAGACACTAGGTGTCGACTTCATCGACTGTGATCCTGCTTGTCCAGACTTTTGACTCCAGGTTCCTGAAATAGAGGGCGCGTGGAGAAAAGTTTACAAGAGAAATCTCACCAGATCTCACCTGACATTCTCTTTACGAAAGGGAGTTTGAAAACCGGCTGTCTAACCGTACCGTGCGTGCACAACTTCGGCAAGAACCGCGGTGGTGTGCAGGGCGGTGTGCAGGGCTGGACAGGTGAGGTCTTATCTTGGCCTTTCCTTACCCTCACCTCAGCACTGATCTCAGAGAGATTTATAGTTGGTACAAGTTGTCAAAGGCTCAGAGGGTTGACACTGATGTGGACTCTACTCGTGGTAACTAGAAGAGCCCACCCGAATACCGAAATTACGGATAGGAGCTTCCTCGGGCCACTCCTATTCCCAGGCACTGGCTAAAGTTCGCATATGAAATGAAACAACTACAGTACAGTAGGGCTACTGCATGCAGCGTGTAACTTTGGTTCAATCTCAGTTCACATACAATAGCAGTACCATTTATGGATTTGGCATAAGCAATACTTTGAACTCAGCAGTCCCCACGGCTGAAGTGTCGTCCGCTTTATCACTCTGGTTACTACTGTGAACACTCAGTAAGGATGGACACCAAAGCCAAAGTACCCTGCGCCAGCCTCCGCTGCGTTCTCGTTGATCCCCAGCTCAAAGTCCTCATCAAACCTTTCGAACTAACGGTACCAATAAACGAGGACTACGATGTGATCTTTGCCTTCTTGAGAGTCACTACTCCCTTATTGAGGGGAAAAGACAACTCGAAATTCAGCCTTTACAAGCCCCTCACCACTATATTGTCTCACCGATTCCAAAAGCTTGTCCTAACCACCACAGAAGTCGACCTGGCGTTTCCCGTGGATCCCTCATCTCTAGTCAGGGCTATATGTCCGCCCACGCTGATAGGAAATTCTGACGAAATAGACGCCATTATTTGTGTGGATGTCGGAGATCTGGGTACGTTTTCTACCTACTTCTGACTGATATAGGTTTCTGATACTTTCTCACAGACACATCTGCAATTTCCCTACTTTCTCAAACAGCAAACAATGGCCCTGATTTCCTCTTAACTATTGAACTGTATCCAGGGGATGATGTTCGACAACCTGGGCCCCTAACTATGACATCAGAAGTTGTTCGGTCGGCAAACGGGCGAGTGCCGGATTTTGTCCTCAATTTTAATAATGGGTTACTCACCAATCGTATCCCTGTTGATGTCAGTCTCACAGTGGTTTCTCATCACCCTACTGATTAACGCCATTTCAGATGCACCCGGATTATCCACGGATTGTGAGGGAGTGCCTTGGGGATAGTATGTATGACTTGCATTTTTCAGCCCCAGATAGTGGCGCTGCTCGCTCTGCTTCGTTCCTTGAGTTCTTGCATTACCATGAGATCCTATTCAACAACCAAATCACCAGTTCTGTGGCCTACGGAGCCAACAAAGAGGCACATGTCTATAGCCTCCTGAGGTGCCTTGCTTCAAACCGGGAAGGCAGGGGGGACTTCCTTTTGTGAGTAACTCACACTTTCTGATTTAACCGGAGTCCAAACGTGCTTCCTAGTAACAAATTATGGCCCCTCAGACTGATGATATGTCACAATGACCAATTATATCAATATACACCCTGTAGCAACTTCTGTATAGTCGTGAGGGACCTACCAGTCCTTCTTCTCGAGGTGACTTCCCAGCAGAGTCACGCGGACTGCAGTCACATGCAGTTGCAAGCATCCTACCTTGTTTGCCTATGCAACCCCCTCCTAAATGAAAAGTCCCCCGAATTTGTTATCAAGGGCATTTACATTGATGAAAGCTACAACACCACTGAATACACGTTCTTTCAAAGAGATAGGGGTCTATTCCAGCCCTTGAAAATTGAAAATTGTTCTGCCTATTGCCAGATGACATACTCCTGACCGCTGTGATAGGTTGAGTATACGGAAGATAGCATTAATTTAGGCGACAAACTTCAAGCGTTCAAATTTATCTTCCGCCTTTACAATTTCCTTCATTCAATGGAAGATATATCCAACAAAATGTCTGCGGATTCAACCAGTATAATTCAGTTTGTTCTCAAACGGGCCAATCAGTATTCAGCCCTCCCACAACAAAGGACTTTGCGCAGTACTGGCGGTACCAAGGGTGGAACCCCGGCCCAGACAACCCAGACAACAAGAGGTCATCCAATTTCAGGAGGCCACATACAGGCACTTCTTCAAATGGAAGGATACAATTTACTCCTGGGGCAGCTGGGGCAGTCGTCAGTAGTTGTCAAGGCTGTCAGATTTGGTCACGTGGTCGCTCTGAAATTTCTGCGCCGTCCAGGTGCGACAAACGAACTCAACATCTTGCGGTATCTACAAACACTTAATTCTCCTCAGAACCACACAATCAAGTTACTTCATGAGCTCCATTCTGACACCGGCAATATCGATATAATCGTCATGCCGTGGCAATTGCCGTTGGACGTCTTCTTGGATGAACCCCCCACTTTCTCACTCAGTGTGGTCGAGTCGCTGCGGTATCAGTTCCTGGAGGGCGTCTGGTTTCTACACGAGCATGGAATTGCTCACCTCAACTTGAAGCCAGCAAATGTCCTCCTCAGTTATGCGGATTCGTCACCACTCCCACAAATATCAATAATCGACTTCGGCATATCTATTCGTGTAAAGAGCGAAGAGACCATGGTAGAAGGGTATCGTGGGACTCCATTTTGGTCTACACCGGAAGTCAGAACTGAATGCGAGCCCAAAAAGAAGTATAGCACGATCCTGGCTGACCGGTGGTCTTGCGGACGAGTACTTCACTATATGGCACAGTTCCATCTGGCCAACAACGCCTTGGTGTTTGTGTCAACATATAAGCAACTCCTTAGTCCAGATCCAAGCAGCAGGCCTCCATTGGGAAGGATACTTGCCAGCCTTCATGTGATAGGTGCAGTAAAGCGCCTCAGCGGTACAGATAAGGGATTGGTCCATGTGAAGCGGACTTGTGTGCTTAGCCCATGTCGGTACATCTGCGCTGTCTGTCATGTGCCCAGGCTGAGGCTTATACACAGGCTGAGCGAATCTGTTGAGTTGAAGACCCACGAGAATAGCGCAATACTCCAGCTGACTCAGTGAAAATGAATGAACAAGTCAGAGTTGATTGCCGGGAATTCCAAGGTGTTGACTGCGGGTCGAAGTTGGGTGATTGCATTCAGAAATCCGGACCAACTTATGTTCGATCAATTGTACGTTCACTTTTGTACTGTGTACGTGTGTCTGTCTTTGGTAGTTACAGACTTCCACGGGAGGGCCGAAGGGCCTCTCTTGCTTTGTTTCACAACCCTGGTCAATTGTTATCGTGTACAATCATCAACCGGCCATTAGCCAACGTGTTGTATAGTTCATGTAGGTGGGAGTGTCAGTGTGAACGGGCTGCTGATGTTTGAAAAGTCATGACTCAATTTGCCAGGTGGGCGGCTGTTGGCAGTTCCGCCAAATATCATGATATGATTTTGGATATACACCCCCAAATTAGCATGGTGTGCTGAAGCTACTGTATGATACAGTGACCAGGTTAGTCTTGGATCCAGCCGTTGTTGACACTGCACCCATTGAGGCACCTATGCACAAGGGCTTTACAGTATATCTGTGCCGCGTTCTGACAGGCGTGGCTCAGTTCTAGACAATCGTCTAACTTACTTTGGAGCGATATCACAATGGAATGATAATGATTGCTAATCAAATGGTTGTAACTAGTGTTGGGGAAGTTTGGTCTCAGACTGACCCAAACCGGGTTTGAACCAAACCCAAACCGTTTAAAATGGTTTGGGTTTGGAGAATCCTGGCTCAAACCAAATGGTTTGGTTTCCGGTTTGGGGGTCCCAAACCCAGTTCAAACCAAACTGAACTGATTAAGAAAAAATATTAAAAAATATTTTATAAGTGCTCAATAAGTGGTTTGGTTTGGTTCAAACTCAGTTTGAACCAAACCAAACTGAATTTAAACCAAATTTGAACCAAAATCAATGGTTTTTGGTCTCAAACAATTTGAAACAAAGTCTTAACTGATGAATTTGAACAAAATCAATTGATTTTGCCTCAAACCAAGGTCTTAAGTGGTTCCTTAAGTGGTTTGAACCGAGTTTGAACCAAACTGAACTGGACTGAACCAATTAAAGACCAATTTAAAACACTTATTCTTAATCAGTTTGAAACAGTTTGGAACAGTTTGGTTCAGTTTGGAACAGTTTGGAGCAGTTTGGTTCAGTTTGGGTTCAGTTTGGGCAAATTCTAATCAGTTTGGTTTCCAGTTTGGCCAAAATGGCCCCAAACCGAACCAAACCGAACTTCCCCAACACTAGTTGTAACAGTCGACGTTCTGATCAATATTCCTCTCGTGTGACACTTAGTAATACCATACCCGTTGCCAATTGGCAACGCATGATGTGAGAATGGAGCGAGAAGGAACAAGTGGATTCGTTCGGGACGAGAGGGGATATTGACAGGAAGGGAGAAGAAGGGAGATTCGGAAGTGGTGAATGCATGGGAGAAGAAGTTTGAGATACGCGTGAACTTGGGAGAGCCGGAAATGTGTGGGAAGAGCAGGAGGTCGGGAAGGACGGAAACGAGGAGTTTCAGGGATGCACAAGACACTCGCGTGAAGCCGAACAAGTCTGAGGAGAGGAGGGTCGAGCACAAGAACTGAACACAAAAGTCTTCTACAAAGTCGAGCGACAATCGTGAAGAAAAGTCCTAAAGACAAAGTAAGAAGGTTAGCAGCATGGGATCGAGAATAGAGACAAGAGTCGATTCTGAAGATGAAGAGGAAGTCAAATGCAAATAAGACAAGAAGTCAAGTATCTCTCACTTAGACCTGACCCGACGAACTGGCAAAATCACATAGGGAATAGGGAGAATGATAAATGGGGAACCAACTATGACATTAAGAGCGCGAACCCCAAGCCCTTTATACAAGCAATCAGTATGTAAGACAGAACAAATAGAAACACGACTAAGTCGAAATATGTGAGGAGAAACATCGTAGCAGGGGAAAAGTGAACGAAAGGTCGAGGATGAGACGAGAGTCGACGGATGAAAACACGAGGCCAACGCAAGGGAAAGATACGAATTACACCAAAAGTAGGGCGGTCGGGAAATGACGAAGCGTGGCTGAAGGTCAGCGCTGATAATGACGATGACGATGCGCACTACGAATACAAAGAAAGGTCAGAAAAGAGTACGTAAGTTCAAAGAAATAGTGGGCGTGCCTGTACCCGTGACAGAGAGCGCAAAGTAAAATGATCCGGCAAAAGAACGTGGCTTGATGCAACAACACAAAGTTGATCGGCTGAGGGCGAAGATACAAACAATGAGATGAAGACAGCGGAAAGGATGGAGGAAAGATAGGTGGAAGACGCATGGTACACTTGAGGCCGTCGGCATTGCAGTTGATGAAGTGGGTGAAAACGAATAAGTTGGTGATCCTGAGCAGAAACGGGGATTTCAAGCTCACCTAAGCGCTGACATCGTTTTGCGGGATAGGGGTGTTCAAAATAGTCGAAAGGCTGCGACGTCTGATTACTGTAAAAATGGATTCAAAAAGAGAAAAACAAAAAGACATTTGGCTCCAAAATTTGAATCCTAGCAGAATCCAAATGTAAATGAGTTTGAAAATACTGTAATCTGGAGCTCCAGATTCTTACCGGGAAGTTGTCAGAGGTTGGGTGCAGTCAAGCTTGGCAGTATACTGTACGTCAGCTGGTTCATGTCTGGAGATCAATGTCATCGACAAAAATGTGGCAAATTCCAGGAGCGCTGGCTTATAATTACCATTAGTCATCATCGTTGGGACTTGGGAATACACTCTGGGAATTAGAATCTGAAGCTGAAGAGTTCTAGATCTACAAGTAGCTACAAGTAAGAACTACGTATGCTGCGCCACCCTCACTGTTGCCACCCCCGTTGTCTGAATCTTCGCCGTTGTAGCATTTATTATTGAGGTTGTTGTTGTTGGTGTGTTGGTTGGCGGCAAGCACTGCTTATATTGATTTAAGCTGCGTTCCTAGAACTGGCCCCAATCCGTGTGAACTTGAATATAATAAAAGGAAGAAAGCATACTGTTACACGAGAGGAAATCGTCAAAGACGCTTATGCAGCTGGGAACGTCCTCAACCGTAGGATGTAATTGACAAAAGACGTACTTCCTCTTGAGAATCTGTAGTTTTGAATGCAATGCTCTTGGTCATTGCGACGTCGAAGACCGCCTGCCCCCACCATCGTCGTTGTTGTAATTGAGGCGTCTTCGTAGCGCTGTCGCTGCCATAGTCACCGAGATGATGGGAAATAGGCACTGTGATGCTTGATGTCGAGCTACGGCAGGACGTTGACTACCCCTGCTGCACTAATGAGGGTCCAGGAGTGGAGGATGTCGACGAACCTGCAGAGGTGGGGCTGGTTGTCTGAGGAGGGTATCAAATATCTCCAATGAGCTGACAGAAATGCACGGGGTGAAGCGGTACCCGTGCCTCAGGCTTCTGAGAGGGACAGTACTTATGGGGAGATTGAGAACAGACGAGAGTCTGACAAAATGTCTGACAAGCTGGCCAAAGAAGGGGACCGATGTTGGTGCTCGAAGCAAAAGTGGGTGTCGCCCGTTGTCATTGTCACTGTTGGGTTGTGGTCATGGTTGGCGCACACAGCTCGGAGGCTGAGAAATAATAGATTAGTCACCTGGGTAGTGTTCGTCAGTGGGGGGATCTGAGCTGCGTCGCCCCGGCCGCATGACCCAGGACCTCGGTCTGTCTCCACGAGGAGTAAGGCACCTAAGGGTTGAGTCGACGGTGCAGGAGGAGGGAGAACAAGATACCGATATGTGTAAGGGAAAGATCGCACATAGCTCGCATTGGTGGAGTGCCCCTGGTCTGGCTGTGGGGATCGTGGCGTTGTGGCCGGAATCACACGGAGCACCGATGAGCGGTAGGGTCGGCATCAGTGCAGCCAGGGCATCGTGTTAGGGCCCATGGAACTTGTGGCTGGCATCGATGCAACTATGTCGTCGTCGTCATCCTTGCTGTGGGATTGTCTGCCATCACCACAACGCTCCACACTCCACGACGGCACTAAAAAAGGCACCTCGTCAGATCCAGCTGTTGCAGGCATGGTGCTCGAACCCCGACGCTGTTTCAAACGTCAGTAAAAAAAAAGAAAGAGTTAAGATAAGGGAGAAGTCAAATCCATGCAGTCTACCATAGACGAAAGTGGATTTACTGTTATAAAAATAAAAATAAAACAAGGTGTCCGTCCAAACGGTTGATTTCGATCAGTTTGAGTGTGGGAAGCTTCTTCGGGATCTTTCCATTCTCTCGCTACCATTGCACCAGCTCATCCGCACACTCCAATTCATTTAGTAATACATGCAGTTATGACTTCGCTCCCTTCTCCCTTCTAATCTCCGTTGTGTTGATTGTTGCTCGCGTAACCCAACTTGGTTCCCCATTGCTGCGAATGGAAAGAACCCAGTCATGATTGAGGGGATTTTCCACATTTTTAGCAATGCTCTCCCATTGTCCACCAACGCCAAGTATCCAATACTGATTGGTCTTATTGAGTGTGTCAAAATGAACATATAGGTGTCCTGTCTTGGATTGGGAGACCACGGGTGGTGACTGAATGCTTGAATTGGACCAGGAGGAGTACCAGTGGTGTAGCCGCTCCCAGAGCTGGAGTTGAATGATTGCTGGTGCATTTCATAACCAGTGTAAGCGCCATCAGAGGGTGTAGCGCTTGCAATGCCAGAGTTAGAATCCTGCTGCTCAATTACAGCCTGTGGCTGAGCAACACTAGAACCGAGACAGCACAATAAGATCGCATAGGCAGAAGAAATAACTGCGCACAAGAGGTGCACGCACTTTCGTGCTTGTGTATACCCTTCTGTGAACTTCGCAATTCCGAGGAGTGCGGGAATGACGACCTGTTTTGCCTGGGGAGAAATGGCCAAGGAGTTGAGATGGGCACCCAAAACCTGGTCGAGGCCATTACCACTGAAGTTCACGGCCATCAGGCTGGCCATGGCATGGGAAATGACGAGTAGGGATGGTGATGATGTGTGTGGTTGCAGAATGGCTACAATCGACTGTGTTATCGTGGCGGCACTGTTCGACGTAAATGGACTAAGCAAGTCAGACAGAGCAGTGCACAATATAGCAGGGAAAAAAAACCTAAAGCCAGAAGCACCCGTGTGAGTATTATGGCCGTCAACAGGCTGACTAGAGTAAAGATAAGACGGATGAATGTGGTCATTGGGGCTATCCAACTCACTCCATAGCCTTCGCCAGGTTCGTTAATCTTCCATCTTTCCCTAAATTATATCACCTCATAGTGAATCTCTGTTGGAGGATTGTCTGCATAACGTAGGGTCATTATTTCTTTAAAGACCAAAAAACCAACTTTTGGAGCCCTAGGGGACATGTTGCTGCCTTCGAGTTGAACTGAAAAGCGATCATCGCTATCATCACGATCAATGGATGACATTGATGATGGGTTCATAATTTATGGGGCGGTGGGTGGCGTCAACAGTGGGTAACTAACTTTTTAATTTATAAAGGGGTACTGGTGTCTATGATGATGGTGGCATTGTCCCCCTATTTGGGACTTCCGTCAATTTTCCGCTTCACTAGTAGATGGGTCGCCTTCTCACTGAACCTTGCCTATGCCATCCGTGCGGGTCATGGTTGGAGAACTTGAACTTATTACCGTCAGATGGTGTGAAGTGAAAGGAAGGATAACTTGAAGTTTTTTTTTTTTCATTTCATGTGTAGCGTACATTTGCCTACATAGTTGTGTGTGCGTAATGTGACCCGGCTCACTTCGACATCATTGGCCACTTCCCCAGGTTGGCGCATGGACATCCTGTAAAATATACAGATTTGTCGCAGGTTCCGATGCAAGACATGACATACATGATACGTAGTGTCAGGGTAAGAGTGGCGCGAAATTTCCACTCGGTGTTTGTGGGGTCCAAGTTCTGTTCAAAGTAGCGTAACCTGCCAGTGAAATGATATTAAGCTTTGGATGACAGGGAGCTTTAAACATTGGGAGAGCCCTTTAGCCTATGCGTGGAGGGTAAGGTGTTCGTTTTGTGTTCCGTCGCCAGTAATGTACTGAGTCGGGTACAAAATAAAGTACATGTTCGGTGTCGACGACTCTGCCCTTGACTGTTACAAAATTGCATCCACACTTTCTGCCTCGTCGTCTCCATCATGTGTCTCCCCGCATCCGCATCTTCCTCTAAACCTGAATGCGGCCCTTCGTTCCCATGCGTCATTGTCAGGAGGGTTGCAAATAAGCTCATACCAAGGGTCAAGATGGCGTGAGTATGATTTCAAAGTGCGTTACGGTGTGATCTTGCAAGTCTCCCCCAACCTCGAGCAAATCCAGAACGACAGGAATACCCAATCTTTTGAGGAGCAACCTGTTGCCAACGCCTAATAATCCAAAGATTTGCAAGATCAATAAATGGCAAAAGTACATCACAGCGTACCGGGATTCTAGGAGCCTTCAATCTTCAATATACCAAAAAGCTCAGCACGCGATGCTAAGTATCCAAATAGTTGCAAGTCCTCAGTCCGAGCGTGTCAGCCCTGTAAATAAATGCTCAAATCACGGTGACCTACAGGGTCTTACACAACAGTTGCAAGGGTCTCTCGTGCCCCTGTCGCATAGTCGTAGTCGCAGTCATCTTCGATGTTGTCCGGTGTCACAACGCCAGTCGTCCTGGTTAGGGTTTGTTCATGTCCAATCTCCTCCTCATCACTCACTGGATTCCCTAAAGGTTGGCAAAGTGATGAAAAGGTCAACAAATGAACGTATACAGGAGTGTGAAACCAACTGATCGGCATTGGATGTCATCACTGTTATGGTTGTAGCAGCGGCGGTCATGAAGCCTTGAGGGTTCTCCAGGGAAATGCCGAAACAATGAGACCAACGAAGTCATCAAGCAGTCGAGTCATCGATGAGGCCTATGTAAAAGTCATCAATTGAAACAAACGTGGGTGGATTTTAGCGCAGCCCTTTGAGTGGCATTAATAGTGTTCGGGTTCAGAGTAAATTGGGAAGGCTTACATGCCATTGACAACCTCATGACAAAGGAGCGTCCAGTAAGAGTATTGTACATGTGCATGAACAGGGAGCATGGCTGTGGGGGTGGTGGTCAAACAGGTGGAGCTTATCCATAGGAGTCGCAATCCCGCGAATTCAAAGTGCTTCAACGTTGGAACTACATTGAAGACACCAGCAGGTCAGGTAGAATGGCATCTGGATGCGCCAGTGCCACTCAAGGGCCACTCAAGGCAAATTTGATGGCTCGTCAATCTGGCAACGGGTGAGCACAGCGGGTCGAAGCGTGAACACGTTCAGGGCTGGATAGAGGGTGAGGATGACTGAAGCTTCAGACCGTCAATTCACGCCTTACTACTTCAATTTGGACATGATTGCTGAGAGTGAAGCAGTCTGCGTTTCCAAAGGTGTGAAAGCACCAGGATGGAGGAATGTCATATTGAACGCACCTTTGTCAGAGAGTGCAGCTTCTTTTCCATTATCATGTGGAAGGGGAGTGAGGATGAAGATAACTAATCTGACAAAGGCTCCAGACCAGCATTAATGCACACAGGTAATCCATATTTGCATGCACTGTTGGACTGAATAGGTATGAATTAATGGTGCATTCACGTCTTTGTGTGACAAAGAAAGTTGTTGAAGGTAACGACGTTCAAATACAGGGCCATGGGAAGGGAAGTGTCAGAACCAACAAACCCTCGCTACAGTTCACTGAAGCGTCCTTGTTGCTGTCGCTTGTTGATCCATGAGTCCAAGTGAGATGGGGCAGGAAAAGCCGACGGAGTATAGGTTGGCTTGATTGATGGCAGGGGTTGAGGTATGGTGCACACTTACTGGGACTAAACAGGTTGCGTGACGCGTCTGGGTAAGGCAAGTGTGTGGAATAGTGGGTCAGACAGGCCAGAAGCAGAGCCCTGCTTGTTGTTCATGCCGTAAATTGCAATTCATCTGAGCAATTGCTTCTACTGATGACTACTGTCACATGGATAGTGAAAGAAAGCATTTGAGATGTGGAGTGGGTAGTATGGTGCATGAATAGGAGCAGGAGGAGAGCAGATAAGTAGCAGAATGGTGAGGACGAGGTACGGGATATGCACCGAAAGCAGTGAAAACTTGGTGAAAATGTGTGGTTGTACAGCAAACGTGGGCAAATTTTAGCGTAAACAAGCAATAAAACTTGAAGAGACACGCTGTTGGGTAAGTGATAAAAACCCATCTATGCTCTACTGTGATACTCCTCGTGTGGGAATAGATGGCCTCTAGGTGGTCGTTGAGGAAGAAAGGGAAAAGAGGACTGTATGATTTTGCTCATGTAGATGGTGACTGACTGACAGTATATCGGGAAGGTCACACGATGCGCATGCAAGTGCATTGTCAGCGCGTGCGAAGATCGAGTGCAAGTCGTCGCGTATAAAAAAGCACTTCACTGAATACGATCGGATGTGTTGCGTGGTCATATCATTGACAATGGCAATGACCCAAAACTTAGGGGATAAAAAGTAATTGTAGAAGGCATGGATGCTGAGACATGCAAAGTAACATACGGGAGAGGTAATGCAGTAAGACAATATACCAATGGTTTTTTTCTTGCAAGTGTAGCAGATTGCTGATTGTAGGATATGTGTTCGAGCACGCTGGGAGGCAAGATGGGTTTTCAGCAAGCATGGCGACGAAGTTGAGGGGTATAGCGAAACAGGTGGAAGAGGGCGTGGAGAGGGAGGGTAAAGAAACACTGATAAAGTTGATGCGACAGCCAGAGGCAGGCCCCCATGAATTGAAAAAAACTAGCTGAATCAATAGGATACTAGTACAGGCACAAATATCAATCGTTCTGATGCTCATCGGATCGAAGAAGAAAGTCCCAGTGATCGTTGATCATCACGTCCTCCATCCCAGATTGCCTCCAGGGTAATATATGCACGTTGCCAAACCGACCCCAAGCCCGATAAATCCCATGTTGGTCCCAGTACCACAAGGCTAGGCTGCAAGAAACAATGGCAACTACCAATGCCATCCTCTGCCAAGTACAGGTTAGCCTGCTGAGTTTAATAAAACTGTCTTGGCTTACATGCGTTGTCACAAACTCCATTACCTTTGCCTTGATCGCTTTTGGCCTTGGTTGTACCCGATTTGAGGCATGAGGCTGAATCCAGTACCTTATCCCCATTTCTGATCCCCTTTCAGATACTCCAGTTACAATCTGACAACAATCCCCGGCAGAGGAGTATGCCTTGAATCGAAGGCCGAGTATCGTGAGTATCCTGTCAGGGAGATTTATGACAGACGACATGAACCACAGCTTGTACAATGTCGCCTGCTGTTCAACACAGCTCTCAGGTTCCACGTACATTGGGAAATGCTCGAGCCACTTACAGTCGTGCTGAAGTGACTCTATCAGGGAATAGTCTTTCGAACGAGTAATCCAAGCACAACCCGTTGATGTTCCCGATAGCACTGCGGTGCCGTTGTGGATGAATGCCACAGGAAGAATAACATTTTCTGAGATCGTATGGGGCGACGTGTGCCGGAATGAGGTGTCCATGAAGTGATTGGAATCAAGTGAATACCAATCTATGCCATCGTACAGGTTGGTCATGGCAAGAACCTTCTGATCTGGGGATACTGCGGAGCAACCTCTGAATTGCCGAATTAAATTATTTGAACGAGCCGGGAATAGCATGCCATACATCTTACAGGATCAAGGACGTATGCGCCACTTGATGTCCAGAGTTTTCAGGTTCCATGTTCTATGAGTACGGCGGCAGAAGATGTTAATAGAATATCAGTGGGACCAGTCAAAGAAACCCACATCACACCGTGATCTAAATATGTCACCAGGAGGACGTCGGCATTGTCCTAAGAAGTGAAGTGATTGTGCCGATGGTTCCGGGAGTTCCCCTTCCAGTTCTGGAAATTTGGGTGGATCTGGAAGCCAGGCAACGACTTCCCAGGTGGCTACCAGTTGCCTTTGTTACCCAGAGTTGCGAGCAAGATAATGAAACGAACCTATAGTTCCTTGCTTGACGAGCTGTACAACTTTTCCTGAACTAATGGCTAGCAGTGTACCACTTTGCACTATACTGTGGATGGGACCAGGGACATTGTTAACAGTATGGTAATGCACATTTCTCTGCGAACAAAATACTGTCGACACTCTCGTAAGCACGAAAAGAATGTGCTCACGTTTGTGGAATCATTGAGACATATTGTATGAACGTCACCGCTCGCATCACCAGCGATGATGGTGTAGCCAAAACGAGAATGCCAGAGTAGTATAGTCACGGGTGCTTTGAGTTGAAAGCAACAAAGCTCCTGACCAGATCCATTGCCCCTGAAGACGATGACAAGACCATCATCTGCTCCGCTCACAAACAAGGACCCATCGTACGAAAATGCAAGTGCGTTCACGGAATCTCCGTGCTTGACAAGAGACTTCTGTAATATGTATTGTTGGCCCATTTTTCAGAGATACTGCGATAGGGAATCCGATTGGAAAGAATGCACAGGACATCTATCTCGGTCGACATAATTTTATATTAGCTTCGATGTGCATTGTAGTAGATTTCAGGGCTGATGCAACGAACCATGGAGCCCACATCTTGATATGGGTGGACAATAGTCGGGACACAGGGATGACAAGAAAAAAGTCAAGCAAAAAAAGTCAAGCAAGAGCAGGAGCTCGATGACAAGTCACCAACTCTGACTGAATCACGAGCACTCACTAGACCTTACTTACGTAGTCCATTGTTCTCTATTTATGGTCATATTGTTTTCGAGGTCAGGCTGTCGTAACTCCCGTTCTCTAGCTGGCAAGATACATTGTCAACCCTTTCTAGAATGCAAACGACATCATGATTTGGGGTCTCGATTAGCCTAACACTGGCAGATGTATTTTAGAACAGTTAAGCTGGTTCCCTTTTGACCGCATGGAGCTGATTCAGAGAACCCACCGTGAACACAAGTCTGATGACCGATTGCAAGCAATTTAATGTGCGGGCACGGCATTCACATAATTCTGCGTGTCTGAACTCCTTGCAGGGCCATGTATAAAAATGGTCTTCACCAGTTGGTCGTGGGTCTCCCTATTCTCCCATATCTTTCATGTCTGCCTTGACCAGAACTATGGCAGCGCAGACATCCCAGCCAGATCAAGTCCACTTGCTTGTGAACGCCAAGGAAAGGTCTGTATCACTCGTGTTCGATCCATCATCATTGGGTGCATGACTTATGGAATGTAGTTCAAGCTACGAGGCCACCGTTAGTATTTCCCTCGTCTCACAAACTCCTGCACTGTCTGATCTGTGGATGTCTTGCAGAAGTTGGAAAACCCAGACTCATCTGCGATGCCCGCGGTCGCTGAAGGCTTCCGGAACAATGGGCTGGACATGGTAAGGAGCCTTCTACACAGTGTCCTATCCTGACTATGTGTCAAGGTTGCGACTCCACGCGCTGATGATCGGAAGTGTGAGAGACACGACACCAAGTCTCATATGGATGGAATGAGCGAACTCCTTGGTGTGTACATTTATTTACCTCTGTATTATGTAGCTCCAATTCCGACGTCTCCTTTATCCAGTTGAAGTTCACAGAGGCGAGGGTGCCATTTCTCAGGCCCACGTCAACCAGGATGACCTTAAATCCACCTGCGATGTCTCACGTCAAGAGATCGACTCGGATCCTGAGAGTATGCAATACTACACCAAGCTTCGCTCAGTCTTGCGGCGCGTGATAGAGCTAGAAAGGCGCCTGGGCGTTGTGTGCGATGAAAAATCTCGCTGTCGCGAACGCATTCAGCTTGGTCTGGAAGTCTCTGTGGCAGGGGAGCGTGGGGTGTGGGCGCTCGGGTTTCCATTCATGATGGTCTTCCTTGCTTTCATTGCCGTGATAATTCCACATGCTTACAAGTACACATTCTCTGCTTAAGGGGGTGTCTATGTAGTTGTCCCACCATGGCCGAAAGGGAAATTGAACAGAGCGAAGTTGGCTTTATTGTACGAACTACGATGGCAATGTGTCGCGTGTCGTCAGCAGGATCGAGCATTGTAAGACAAGAATTCACATTTGAGAAACAAGGTTATACAGTCGTAAAAAGGGTGCAAAGGCTGCTTCGATGCACGCTGTGTCTATCTCAACACCGTCGTTTATTAACCGACATTCTATGTACTAGGCTATTACCAGCTTGCTACATGGGGATGCAGAACTTCTTGTAGATCCGCAGCGCATTGTTCCCGCGCTGTAGCAGCGCTTGCAAAATGTCGGCTTGCTCCTGTCATGCACGCCTCAAAGGTCTTAATCGTGCTCAAGAGCGGACTTACTTTAACAACGCAGACAAACATCCGCCTGGCGCAGCGCTTCAGGGGGCCTTTGTATATCATCTTACAGCCTTCTTCCCTCCCTCAATGTCAGATCCTAATCGCAAAGACAAGTCTCCCACAAGGAAGACCCCGTCATTCATTTGTAGCACACATCACCTGTTCAGCTGGAACATAAGTTGCTGCCCCAGTTGCAACAGATTGGAGCTGTTTTCCATATCCAAAGTAAGTCTGTCTCGACTTGTCCCAGTCACCCAAGCTCTCACGGCTCAACTTGTGCTTAATACCAAGCCTGGGTTGTGGTTTCACGTTTGTGAACTGTTCTGCTGTTCAGGCTGCTGGAACATGGCGGCTAATAGCAATCCATCAAGAGAATAAATAAATACCCTGCTGACAGTAGCGTGCCCTCAGCTGCATTCATCGAAGGAGCAGTAGTCACATCCAGAGATCCGACTCGGCCGACACTTCGTTGGGGCGAGAGCCACGTAGCAAAGTCAGTGTCTGCATCAGCAATGGGGGTACTTATCGTGAGCTAGGAGACGTGGCGTGGAGAGTTCACCCAAGTGAATGGGGTTTCCGACCCGACGCACGTGCGGAGCTGGCAGGGGCAGGTATCGATGGGGGTCATGTAACGGCATGCGAAGCCCGCCCCTTTGGCACGCTAGAAGAGCAAGGTTGCGAGCGCCGAGCGGTAGTCTTGATCACATATCCAACTTTGTCTGTGGATCGGACACATTCTTGTAAGTGAGACATGTTCAAACGATACACATACATGTGGTGCTCTATCACATATGCCAGAAAAGGCAGGGCCGAGGTGGATGGTTGAGACTCAAGGGGCCGAGAAGCGAGCTAACGTTAGTGGGGATCAACTGGAACAAGTCACTGAGGTCACAAACAACAATGTTGCCGGAGAACAACTGGAGAATTTTGGTGGCGGCATTATTGACGAGATTGTGTGTGGCAAGTGGGAGGCATCACGAGCAACAACATCAGAAGTGGCATACACGCTGCGAGGACTACGAACAAATCAGCCGATATTGCAAGAATCATACGTAAGGGGGACAGTGAGGGCAGAGGAAGCAGCGGAGGTGGCGAGGATAAGGACAGCGACATGGGAGGGACACATTGTTGTAGTTCGTCGTGATGAATAACACCTACTAATTTCCGGCGCACGGCAAAATTGGCTGACTAGGTAGGGCGTAATTTCATTCTTGGAAGCGTCAGAGGTGGGACCAAAGTCACACAACTTCAGCTGTATCTTCTGTTCGTTTACCTATGCCGAGTACCAGTACAGTCAGAATGATAAAGACGATGGCGCCCAAAGACAATACACGCACCAGTATGTTGTCGGGTTTAATATCTGCATGCATGATATTACATTTCCGCAGAAGGCTCAGGGCAAGGAAGAGCTGCTGAGCATACGCGCATACTGCCCGAATATTTAGTCCCACGTCTTTGCCAAAACGTTGAACGACATCGCAAAGGTTCATACTGTATACACGTCAGCACAGCCTTTGGCACGCTAGAAGAGCAAGGTTGCGAGTGGTAGTCTTGATCACATATCCAACCTTGTTTGGATTGAACACATTCTTGTAAGTGAGCACGTCACGGCCATTCACGGTGTAGGAAGTACGGTACGTGCATGGAGGCTGGAGGCTTTGGCAAGCGACCAAGAAAAGGATCTAGAAGAGGTCACGCCTGTCATCGAGTCATCCCGTGCATCATGACCTAGTCCAGAAAAGTACGATAATAGACATGATATTGAACATGGCTACGCATGGCGCAACAATAGATGCGGGGATTACAGAACACACACCGCATCGGCTTCATTCCTGGAAACAGGTAATAATGGTTGGGCGCTCATCTAAACGAGTAATAACTGCTGATGGCCACCTTTTAGGTCGGGCCAAGGGTCAGGCTGGAATAACTCTGGATTCCGCTGGCAAGTAAACATGATTCCCTGCGCATATAAGGTATAGGTGTTAGAAGAGCTTTTAGCCCTTACTCTGCATTCCCGTTGACATCAACAATGGTTATTCATCATTGCTCGCACATTGGCGTTCCTGTAAGTGCAGTGCTCATAAATGACATAATCTCATCTACACGTCAGACCAAGACTGGCAACGTATTTGGCTATCTCTGGGTGAGATGGCCTCGCCAGACCATCATGTACAACTTTAAAGCAGAATTGCCCATACACAATGGGAACATGATTTATTCCCCCTGTGTAGATGTCAAAGGGGCATTCTTCCTACCTCGTACCTCTCAACCAGAAGTATTTGATACTCTCATACGAGTTGCTGGTCACACTTTACTGGTCTCTGCATATTTCGACGCCCACATTGGCCCCAACCCCAACTTGAAACGTGACTTCCCTTGTATCCCCTGGTGCAGGGAGATCACTGTGTTGTTTGTAGGGAAGAGGAAGCCGTATGTAAAGCGAGCTCCACCTGACTCGGTGGTTCGTTTCGCTGTCGCTCAGTGTGTTTTGTTGTTTTGTTGGAACATAGAGGGCTCATCCATCTTCGTCAGATACATGGGGCAGTTGTCACGGAACGACTCATGGACGCTTACTATACGGTGATGACTGCCTGAGTAAGTCGTAATTAGTCATGGACCTCGTATCAGTCAGCCATAGTATCACATGTTTGTGGTGATGCTATGACTCATTACTAGTAGTAGTCGTAGTAGGGTTCGAGCTACTTACACTACTTGATGTTTCGGTTAAAGGGGAGCTTGAAAGCCACCCCTCTCATGTATAAGTAGTACAGCGCGAAGACCAAGAATCGCCATCTTGGTCTTCTTCAGAAGCCACATTCTCTCTCTCTCCTCCGCGTGCCTTCACTCTATCTCTCTCGCTTGTCTCCATTTGAGCAAGTCGAACATATGTAAAGCCTGGTGGACCAAACCCCAGTGCTTATATCAGTCACGTGCATTACAGGCCGTGTACTTGAGTCAAGGAGATCCGATTCGCTAAGTCGTCTACGCCCTTTCGAAGTCCAAGTCAGACTAACGCCAGTGGCGGCGTTACATTAAGACCAAGATCCTTTCACCGTGGCGTTCACGACTTGAGACCGTTGGACCAACTTTAGGACCTACTCCTCAGAAAGACGAGGAGATCGCAACGTACCAGTACAATTCCTCGGAGCAGCTAGGTGGAGGGAGTATCGAGGAGATATTGGATACTTCGTCGATTTTGCAGCAGGACCCACCCGATATTGACCAGTCGAATTTAACTTCGAGAACCTTTGCTGGGTGGAGGTCACGTGGAACCCGATTGACAACAGGTGGGATGCGGTAAGACCAGCCAGAAGAAATTACAACTGCGATATTGATACAAGGGGACTGCTGAATCGAGAGCAGTGGGGACGCATCGACGGACAACCAGAGGAGGAACCCAGCACATCAGAACCAAGGACACCTGCACCATCAGAGACAAGCGGGGAAGACGACCCAATGGAAGCCGACAAAGAAGAAGACGAACCAGAAGTCGCGGCCATAACGCAAACAGCTGAGTCACTCCACATAACAGAACCTGAGACTATCCACATACACTCCCCCGCAACAGCATACGCAATGGCCACCACAATGATAACTGAGGAGGCCCTCATCAACGACCAAGTAAGACGCATCAGGGAAGAAGCCAACGCGATCCTCCTCCCCATCCACCCAGCCACAAGCCATCGAATGGACGCGGATGAAGCCGCCATATTCCACGCAGTAGGTCCCGACCATCCGGACCCACCACCAGGCAGAGGAAGCCCTGGACCGGCACGTCCCAGGGGAGGACCCGGAGACTTCAGAGGAGGACCACCAAGAGGGGGACCACCCGGAGGAGGACCACCTGGAGGGGGAGGAATGCCAGGAGGTGGAGGCATCCAGGGAGAGGACAAACTCACAGGTGAGAAACCCACCGTATTCGATGGGGACAGAGCTAACTACGAAGCCTTCCTCACGCAATGGCACCTCTACTGGGCCCTCAACGGAGACGCACCCATACTTCGCAACGTATACCGCCGATGCCTCATGTTCCTGGGATACGTCAAAGGACCCATGGTCAGCAACTGGACCCTCGGGTTCCTCACCTGGCTCAATAACGAAGTAAGGAACGGAAGGGACCACTACGACGAATACCTGTGGGACACCCTCACCGCTGGATTCTCGGATCGCTTCTCCAACATCTTAGAACAAGAACAAGCACAAGCGGCTCTGGCAAAAGGCTTTAAAATGATCGGCAACGACATTGACACTTACATCACCAATTTCGAACAACTAGCACGGAAGGCTGACTATCGCCTCAATGACAGGCAAACCATCGACCGCTTCACAGCGGGACTGCCAAGCCAGCTGTTCACCAAAGTGTACGAACTTGACAACCCTACCACATTTAACGAATGGAAGGACGCCACGCTGAAGCGACAAAAGCAATACATCCACCTACGCGCCCGACTGAGGTTGACGATGACGACAAGGGCCATGCCCACACCACGCCCCAACTTTACACGGGGGTATGCCCCGCCGTGGAACCCCCCTCGAAACCCCCCTCCAAGATATGACCCGAATGCGATAGACACCTCGGCAGATCACTCCAGAGCAAGATTAGCCAGAGCCGAAGACGTTCTCAATCAAGGGACACAACAGCAACCATTCCAGCCAAGGAGAGGAGGGAATCAGAACCGGGGAGGGGGACAAAGACGCGACATGAGGGAAGTCATATGCTACAACTGTAATAACCCTGGCCACTTCTCACGAGATTGCACCAGGCCAAGGAAACAAAGGCAGCAATGGGGGCCATCAACAAGCCAGGGCAGAATGGCAGACACCGACTACCACAGTCAAGAAACCCCGACCGCCAGGGTAGCAAGCACGTCAAATCCCCAAGACGTGGCGAAGAATTGGCTCGACGGAGTAAGAGGAGCACCAGACGAAGTGAAGGACATAATCTTCCAGGATCTATGGAACCAGGAGGGTTTTCAGGACGCCTGAACCCATCGGCCTGGGTGAGGGCAATTAATTGTAACTCTGTAATCATGACTCGCTTCCATTCGCTTCGAATTCCAGTCTCGATTCGCACTAGTTACTCCATGGCTGACATAAAAGGACTTGTCGATTCCGGAGCCACTGACAACTTTATCAGACCAGTGTTCGCAAAACGCATGGGATTGGGACTACAACCATTAGATCGACCAAAGAAAATATGGAACATTGACAATACCGAAAATAAAGCTGGGTCCATCACCCACTTCATTGACCTCGACGTAGAAACAAAAGGAATCCACAGGGTCATGAGATTCCTCGTCACAGACATCGGCGACGAGGATCTAGTGATGGGATACCCATGGCTTGCAGCCTACGAACTGACCATCAGCTGGAAACACGCCACCATCCACGAAGAAGCTCTACCCATTGTCATCCAATCCATCAACCCCGCGGAACAACAAACCATACTCGCGGCAACTATGACCCAAAGCGAAGCGGAAGACGTGGTTCACGAACTAGAAGAAGCATGCCAGCTACATACCACAGCAACCGAACTCGCTATCGCGGCTAAAACACCAGTGAAGGCAACAGCAATACTGGCCCCTTACGAACGCTTCGCCAAAATATTCAGCGAGGAAGCATTGCACAGGTTCCCGCCATCACGATCGTGGGATCACGCCATTGACTTTAAACCCGGTACACCGGCAAGCATAGACTGCAAAGTATATCCAATGTCGCAAGAAGAAGACGAACAGCTCAAGGTATGGTTAGAGGAACAACTCAAGATGGGATACATCCGACCGTCCAAACCACCATACGCCTCGTCCTTCTTCTTCATAAAAAGAAAGATGGAAAGCTACGCCCAGTCCAAGACTACCGACGAATCAACGCCTGCACTATTCGCAATCAATACCCCCTACCACTGATGGCAGAACTTATCAACGACTTGGGGAACGGCCACATTTACACCAAACTGGACGTTCGCTGGGGCTACAACAACATACGGGTGAAAGACGGAGACGAACCCAAAGCCGCTTTCAAAACGCGATACGGGCTCTATGAACCGCTGGTAATGTACTTTGGCCTCACCAACTCACCGGCAACCTTCCAAGCCATGATGGACGAAATATGCGCTCCTGTCATAGCGAAACACGAACGCTTGGGCACCATCATATGCGTCTACATGGATGACATCGGCATCGCTACCCACAAAAATGCAGGAATGCAGGCGCACATCGCCGCCGTCAGTGACATATTACAAGTCGCTTTAGACCACGACCTGTATTTCAAACCGGAGAAGTGCCTCTTCCACCAACCGCGAATGGATTACCTGGGGGTCATCCTTGAAAAGGGGGTGACTCGTATGGACCCGGTAAAAATTTCGGGCATACGCGACTGGCCCCGACCCACGAAGGTACGCGATGTACACTCGTTCCTCGGGTTCTGCAATTTTTACCGCCTCTTCATCCGCGGCTTCGCAATGCATGCCTGAGCCCTGAACAAGCTCACCCGGAAAGACGTGGAGTGGATGTGGGGCACTGACGAGGAGACCACATTCCAAAGACTCAAAGACCTCGTAACATCGGAACCAGTACTGGCACACCCCACACTTACCGACCAATTCGAGCTGGAAGTGGACGCATTGGGATACATGGTAGGGGCAGTGTTATTACAGAAGAAAACCGATGGAAAACGACACCCCATCGGATACTACTCAGCCACCCTCAACGAAGCCGAGCGCAACTATGACATTTACGACCTAGAACTCCTGGCTATCGTAAAGGCCCTGTGACACTGGTGACCCTACCTAGCAGGATCCCCCCACAAGATCAAAATCTTCTCCGACCACCTCAACCTCACGCACTGGAAGTCACCTCAGAAAATCAGTCGTCGAGTCGCAAGGGAAGTACTCAAACTGATGGAGTATAACTTCAAGATTCACCACATTAAAGGAGCCAACAACGGACGAGCAGACGCGCTGTCCAGGAGACCCGACTACGACCGGGGGGAAAGGGACAATGAAGGAGTCACCGTACTCCCCGACAAGCTCTTCATATGGCAAATCGCCACCCAAAATGCACAGGACCACCAGCAGGATGAAAGCCAAATATGCCGCTGGGTAGATCTACACAAATTAAAGCGCATCGACGGGATATGGTACCGACAGGGAGCTCGTGTAGTCACAGGAGGAACGGAAGCCATTCGCACCATAATCCGGAATCACCACGACCCCCCCATGTACGGGCATCTGGGCATCAAGCGCACAGCCCGCATCATAGAACGACATTACTGGTGGCCACAGATGGTAGGACACGTCACGGAGTACGTCAAGGGATGCACGGAATGCCAACGGCACAAAGTCAACAACTGACCCACCAAAGCTCCACTAGTACCCATTACACCGGCACCCAAAGCTAAGCCGTTTGAAATCATACCGCTAGACTTCATCACCAAACTCCCCATCTCACAGGGACACGACTCAATCCTCACCATTACCGATCACGACTGCACCAAGGCATCCATATTCATCCCGTGTACAGAAGAAATTACGGCGGAGGGAACCGCCGCCTTGTACGTAACTCACGTGTTTCGGAGGTTCGGATTACCCGCCAAAATCATAAGCGATCGGGACCCGAGATTCGCGTCCAAATTCACAAGGGAGCTCTGTCGGATCTTGGGAATCTATCAGAACATCTCCATGGCTTATCACCCACGAATGGACGGACAATCGGAGAGAACCAATCAGTGGCTGGAGCAATATCTTCGGTTCTGGGCCAACGAGCGCCAAGATAACTGGGCGCACTTCCTTCCCATGGCGGAATTCGCGCACAATAGCTGGCCCCATGGCCCCACAAAACCACACGAAAATCCCTGTTCCTACTCATGATGGGATACGACCCGCACGCTGATTGGCTCGATAAGCCGACACCTATCCCACAAGTATTCACATGACTTCAACAATTCCGAGAAGCACGGAGGAACGCCCAGGAACTGATTAAGAAGGCACAACTACTGTGGATCAAACACCGAGATATGCCGAGATATCGGGAAGGGGACCAAGTATGGCTAGAAGGGAAACATCTTCAGACCAATCAGCCCACAGCCAAACTCGCTGCACGAAGACATGGACCCTTCCGGATCACGCAAGTATTGTCACCTGTCAACTATCGGCTGGAGCTTCCTACCCAGTGGAGTATTCATCCTGTGTTTCACATCGATTTACTCACACCCTATCGCGAGACATCTATGCACGGCGAAAACTTCACACGTCCGCCACCGGATCTTGTGGAAGGTGAAGAGGAATACGAAATTGAACGGATCTTGGATTCGCGGCAATTCGGCAGAGGCAAACGACTACAGTACCTCGTGAAATGGAAGGGCTACTTCGACTCGGACAACCAGTGGGTCAACAAAGCTGACATATTCGCTGACGAAGCCATAGCGGAGTATGAAACAAGCCGATCAAGAATGGTTATAAGCGAGACGAACGACGCTGAGTCTCCCTCACCACTTCACACTGGATCCCTCACTCACCCAACAATGTCCTTTCCCACTGCCACCTTTGCCTCCTCTCTCGCTGCCCACGGGGTCGACAGCCTCACCCACCAAGAGCTCGCAGCGGCCCTTGTCAACGCCGCCACCATCAAAGACGTCGACAACCCAGATGCGCCAGCCGCCTACTGGCTCTTCGACAACGAGGGTCGACGAGTCTCAAACGCCCCGTTCTCCCTCGAAGAAGTGCAGCAGCTTTGAGCAGCTGTCGGAGGCGGTGACGACGCGTCCCCCAGCCCGCTCCCTGTACGTATCGAGATTCAGGTCAAAGAGGGCGAAGACAGAGTCGACTCTCCAGTGGGAGGCTTGGATGGCCAGTTGCAACTGGAAATACGAGGCCGCCGAGTGGTGCAATCACCAGCTCACCATGGCAGCGACAAGGAGAATGAGAATCCTCGTCAGGCGCCAGTGGTTCACCGCGATGCTGAAGCGGCAGTGTACGCAGCCGTCGACGGAGCTCTGAGGGAATATTACCCAGCTGAGCAGCCCTTTATCATTACCGCCACCGACTCTGACGACCCCCGCGAGACCCCGTATGCGTGTGACTCGACGGGCCGCCCCATCTACCGGGGCGACGTACGCATCGACATCGAAGACGCCCCACACCCCGCCATCCGCCTGCGGTACTTGGGCGGAGGCAACGGGGGTCAGCCACCACGCGGGTACAAACACAACCGCGGAGAAGACTTCGTCCACTACCCCATCGCCGACGCGCAGGGGGTCACGCGTCAGGCCACGTTCGTGCAAGTCATCATGGGACCCGACCCACAAGTGCTCGCCCTTCTGGCGGACAGTGAAAAGGTGTACACCCAACCACTGTACGCCGAGCCACAAGTACGCGAGGCGGGTAAGCCCCACTACGCCCCCGAAGACATGTACGCCTTCGTGGGCGGACACAGCAACCAACACCGAGTCGACCGCGCAGTCAACGAGCTCAAGGACGTGAGTCTCAAAGCCGAGCTGACCCGCTACTGCGCCTACAAGCACGAGGCCGAGAGGATGGAGCAGCACCTTCACGCGCTGGCGCAGGCGCTCGGTGGGGTACAGGGGGAGCTCACTTGCTCCAAATTCAGACTCGAGATGGCGAATACGTGGGACAGGATTACGGAGGCGCAGGAAGGGTGGATGGGCGGTATTGGACCCACTCGGTGACGCGGTTGTCGCAGCTGAAAAGGGGGTGATGTCACGGAACGACTTGTGGACGCTTACTATATGGTGATGACTGCCTGAGTAAGTCGTAATTAGTCATGGACCTCGTATCAGTCAGCCATAGTATCACATGTTTGTGGTGATGCTATGACTCATTACTAGTAGTAGTCGTAGTAGGGTTCGAGCTACTTACACTACTTGATGTTTCGGTTAAAGGGGAGCTTGAAAGCCACCCCTCTCATGTATAAGTAGTACAGCGCGAAGACCAAGAATCGCCATCTTGGTCTTCTTCAGAAGCCACATTCTCTCTCTCTCCTCCGTGTGCCTTCACTCTATCTCTCTCGCTTGTCTCCATTTGAGCAAGTCGAACATACGTAAAGCCTGGTGGACCGAACCCCAGTGCTTATATCAGTCACGTGCATTACAGGCCGTGTACTCGAGTCAAGGAGATCCGATTCGCTAAGTCGTCTACGCCCTTTCGAAGTCCAAGTCGGACTAACGCCAGTGGTGGCGTTACAGCAGTGTATCACTCATGTATCGCTCGGGTCCCCACTTCCAGCTTATATGAAGAGGTTTGTTATTCATTCTCCAGTACACTTGGAACCTCTGATCATTTGCCACATCTAGTGAAGGACCTGTCCTGGATGGGAGCACACTGGTGGTATATGAAACATTGTATTAGTGTGTACATCTTTGTGCTGCAGAGCTCTATTATCGTGCTATCAAAATGTGTCTGTCATACCAGTATCTGAGGCGTCCCTGTATCGTTGTGATCAGCGGAGTGATCTTACGAGGAGTACAAGTGATATTTTGGGGTGATGGAGACTTAGACTGGAGGAACAGAAGATGGTCAGCTAGCCGAACTTTAAATGAGGTAAAGGGAGTCTAGAGTTAGTAGAAGGTGAGTCAGGTTTGTGCATGGGAAAACTGTCACGGATCGATCGAAGTGGACGCTTACTATACGATGATGACCTCATTTGTAAGTGCTTATGTGTCATGGACAGATATCAGTCAGCAGTACGAGTCACATGTCAATGTGGCATGACTCATTCCCATCATAAGTAGTAATAGGGTTCAAGCTATTATTGCTAGTCGTAGTACCGGTTCAAGAGGAGTTTTAAAACTATCTCTCATATGTATATAAGCAGGCTGGGGAAGACCAAGTATCGCCATCTTGGTCTTCTTCAAGAATCATCACTCTTCCCTCCTACCTCTTGAGAGCCTGACACTGACCCTGGCATCACCTTGAGAAGTAGTGTTGTATTCCTCCATTTCCTCCTTCTCATCTATCTACTATCTCTATTGAGACGTCAGCCTAGTGACTCAGAAATAGTCCTAGTGCCAGGGAACAGTGGGAGGCTACGCTCCTATCAAAGTCACAACGTCATGTGACCACCAACGACTCCGTGTATCACTAACGTCGTGAACGCCCTTTCGTGTCCAAGTCGGACTTAACGCCCATGGTGACGTTACAAAAACAGATCGACGAGACGAACCCGAATAGGATCCCACGTTACGCCATGTTGCAATGAGTCAAAAGATTATCCAGCACTCCTGAAAGTATTCATCCATTTGTACTATGTTCACATCTGGATACGTAGCTCGTTGTCTTCGCCTCTGCGTGGAGGTGTGGCCTCCGGTGCTGTGAGGATCTTACAGAGGGGAAAGGGCAGGAAAACAGAGCGGTAAAGTAAAACTGAGAATGGAGTCAAAAAAACAAGTGGCTGGTCAGTTGGACGTGGATTCTCACACTTCGTGTTGCTTGTTGCTTGACAACCTTCGTGCATTCTTGCACTTCAGATGACTAATATCCTGACTCCAGTCTACAACAAGACCATGGCCGTGATCATCGAACGAGCATGAATCCTATGGAAAGTATTCTGTACATGCCGTCACGGACAACAGAATCCTTCCCCTGATTCATCCCCTCATCCACACAATGGTTCACCTCGTCCTCCAAGGTCACCCGATTCCGATAGGGAAGAAGGCGAGTGAGTATCGTTCCTGCACATATGATCATATGTGTCTTTGACACGCATATACTTAGGATATCTCCCCCTCCCTGTGAGTCGGCCTCAGTGTATAAGAAAGAAGCCAGAATCTAATCCTCCTCCGAGCGTACCTTCTCCCGAACCCATACCCTCCGCACAATCCAAACTCGAGCTCAAGTTGGAAACGTCTCCGTTCTGATAGAGTTAACCCTCACTGCTAGTGTTGGGGAAGTTCGGTTTGGTTCAGCTTGGGCCATTTTGGGCCAAACCGGAAACCAAACCATTTAATTTTCACCAAACCAAACCCAAACTGGACCCAAACCAGTTCAAACTGTTCCAAACTGTTCCAAACTGTTTCAAACTGTTCCAAACTGTTTCAAACTGATTAAAAATAAGTGTTTTAAATTGGTCCTTAATCGGTTCAGTTCGGTTCAGTTCGGTTTAAACTTGGTTCAAACCACTTAAGGAACCACTTAAGACATTGGTTTGAGGCAAAAATGATTGATTTTGTTCAAATTCATTGGTTAAGACTTTGTTTCACATTGTTTGAGACCAAAAACCATTGATTTTGGTTTAAATTTGGTTTAAACTCAGTTTGGTTCAGTTCAAACTCGGTTTGAACCAAACCAAACCATTTATTGAGCACTTATAAAATATTTTTTAATATGTTTTCTTAATCAGTTCGGTTTGGTTTGAACCAGGTTTGGGACCCCCAAACCAGAAACCAAACCATTTGGTTTGAGCCAGGATTCTCCAAACCCAAACCATTTTAAACGGTTTGGGTTTGGTTCAAACCTGGTTTGGGTCGGTCTGAGACCAAACTTCCCCAACACTACTCACTGCATGCCATGCCCAAATTGCGGGCCATCCTTACCAATTGTTTCTGACCCCCAGTCTCAGCACCACGGCATTGTCGTAGAAAACGGTGCAGTGTCAGCCTCATGGGATATGTCCGTGGGCCAATCGTGTGAGTCATCTGGAGTCCTATTCTCTGATGACACTAACAACCTGTGATACCAGATCAACAAAGGTCCCAATCTGCATTGCCTGCGCCAGACATGTTTGAACACGTGAAGGGAGGTGAAGAAGAGGGTGCCCTAGCAGGGGCCCAGGAACAAACAACACACGATGGTGCCAGGGAGCAAGTGTCGGCCACAGACTACAATCCCAGTTTGGATCGCCGGGAAGATGAGAAAAGGCAAGTCCGTGGTGCCCAAGAAGAGCTGAACCAAGACATTGAAATGATAGAGGTAGAAGAGGAAGAGGACGAAGATGACGACGTGAACGACATGTTTGTCTCTGTGGTAGACAATAAAAAGGTCAAGAAGGTCGTAAGTTCGTGTCCAATGTTCGTTGGTGAACCATATTGATCTTTGTGAGCCCAGAAACAGTCCTTACCAGCTCTTATTATGACAACACCGGACAACGCAGCAGATCCTGAAAGATACTATCAAGTATCCTTGGTGAGCACCACCAAGTATTTTCCTCCATTGGGAAGGGCATGTTTTCCAATGTCGTCTGTGCTCGCGTACTCCAAAGTGAGATGGGTGAAGTTGGCAAAATAGTCGCGATTGAGATCATCTGCTGCCAAGAGTCAATGTTTGTCTTTTTTTCCCTCTTGTTCCCTTAAAATGTACCCACGAACGATTAGGTACAAGGCTGGATAAAAAGATGTAGTCCGCTTGGAGCGGACCATTGAGCACCACAGTCATCTCTGCCTGGTGTTCGAGTCTTTGAGGTCGCAGCGATTTTCTATTGTCCCAAGGCTGTGCTGACATTTACTGTGTATACAGTATGAACCTTTGCGATGTCGTTCAACGTTTTGGCAAAGACGTGGGACTAAATATTCGGGCAGTATGCGCGTATGCTCAGCAGCTCTTCCTTGCCCTGAGCCTTCTGCGGAAATGTAATATCATGCATGCAGATATTAAACCCGACAACATACTGGTGCGTGTATTGTCTTTGGGCGCCATCGTCTTTATCATTCTGACTGTACTGGTACTCGGCATAGGTAAACGAACAGAAGATACAGCTGAAGTTGTGTGACTTTGGTCCCACCTCTGACGCTTCCAAGAATGAAATTACGCCCTACCTAGTCAGCCAATTTTGCCGTGCGCCGGAAATTAGTAGGTGTTATTCATCACGACGAACTACAACAATGTGTCCCTCCCATGTCGCTGTCCTTATCCTCGCCACCTCCGCTGCTTCCTCTGCCCTCACTGTCCCCCTTACGTATGATTCTTGCAATATCGGCTGATTTGTTCGTAGTCCTCGCAGCGTGTATGCCACTTCTGATGTTGTTGCTCGTGATGCCTCCCACTTGCCACACACAATCTCGTCAATAATGCCGCCACCAAAATTCTCCAGTTGTTCTCCGGCAACATTGTTGTTTGTGACCTCAGTGACTTGTTCCAGTTGATCCCCACTAACGTTAGCTCGCTTCTCGGCCCCTTGAGTCTCAACCATCCACCTCGGCCCTGCCTTTTCTGGCATATGTGATAGAGCACCACATGTATGTGTATCGTTTGAACATGTCTCACTTACAAGAATGTGTCCGATCCACAGACAAAGTTGGATATGTGATCAAGACTACCGCTCGGCGCTCGCAACCTTGCTCTTCTAGCGTGCCAAAGGGGCGGGCTTCGCATGCCGTTACATGACCCCCATCGATACCTGCCCCTGCCAGCTCCGCACGTGCGTCGGGTCGGAAACCCCATTCACTTGGGTGAACTCTCCACGCCACGTCTCCTAGCTCACGATAAGTACCCCCATTGCTGATGCAGACACTGACTTTGCTACGTGGCTCTCGCCCCAACGAAGTGTCGGCCGAGTCGGATCTCTGGATGTGACTACTGCTCCTTCGATGAATGCAGCTGAGGGCACGCTACTGTCAGCAGGGTATTTATTTATTCTCTTGATGGATTGCTATTAGCCGCCATGTTCCAGCAGCCTGAACAGCAGAACAGTTCACAAACGTGAAACCACAACCCAGGCTTGGTATTAAGCACAAGTTGAGCCGTGAGAGCTTGGGTGACTGGGACAAGTCGAGACAGACTTACTTTGGATATGGAAAACAGCTCCAATCTGTTGCAACTGGGGCAGCAACTTATGTTCCAGCTGAACAGGTGATGTGTGCTACAAATGAATGACGGGGTCTTCCTTGTGGGAGACTTGTCTTTGCGATTAGGATCTGACATTGAGGGAGGGAAGAAGGCTGTAAGATGATATACAAAGGCCCCCTGAAGCGCTGCGCCAGGCGGATGTTTGTCTGCGTTGTTAAAGTAAGTCCGCTCTTGAGCACGATTAAGACCTTTGAGGCGTGCATGACAGGAGCAAGCCGACATTTTGCAAGCGCTGCTACAGCGCGGGAACAATGCGCTGCGGATCTACAAGAAGTTCTGCATCCCCATGTAGCAAGCTGGTAATAGCCTAGTACATAGAATGTCGGTTAATAAACGACGGTGTTGAGATAGACACAGCGTGCATCGAAGCAGCCTTTGCACCCTTTTTACGACTGTATAACCTTGTTTCTCAAATGTGAATTCTTGTCTTACAATGCTCGATCCTGCTGACGACACGCGACACATTGCCATCGTAGTTCGTACAATAAAGCCAACTTCGCTCTGTTCAATTTCCCTTTCGGCCATGGTGGGACAACTACATAGACACCCCCTTAAGCAGAGAATGTGTACTTGTAAGCATGTGGAATTATCACGGCAATGAAAGCAAGGAAGACCATCATGAATGGAAACCCGAGCGCCCACACCCCACGCTCCCCTGCCACAGAGACTTCCAGACCAAGCTGAATGCGTTCGCGACAGCGAGATTTTTCATCGCACACAACGCCCAGGCGCCTTTCTAGCTCTATCACGCGCCGCAAGACTGAGCGAAGCTTGGTGTAGTATTGCATACTCTCAGGATCCGAGTCGATCTCTTGACGTGAGACATCGCAGGTGGATTTAAGGTCATCCTGGTTGACGTGGGCCTGAGAAATGGCACCCTCGCCTCTGTGAACTTCAACTGGATAAAGGAGACGTCGGAATTGGAGCTACATAATACAGAGGTAAATAAATGTACACACCAAGGAGTTCGCTCATTCCATCCATATGAGACTTGGTGTCGTGTCTCTCACACTTCCGATCATCAGCGCGTGGAGTCGCAACCTTGACACATAGTCAGGATAGGACACTGTGTAGAAGGCTCCTTACCATGTCCAGCCCATTGTTCCGGAAGCCTTCAGCGACCGCGGGCATCGCAGATGAGTCTGGGTTTTCCAACTTCTGCAAGACATCCACAGATCAGACAGTGCAGGAGTTTGTGAGACGAGGGAAATACTAACGGTGGCCTCGTAGCTTGAACTACATTCCATAAGTCATGCACCCAATGATGATGGATCGAACACGAGTGATACAGACCTTTCCTTGGCGTTCACAAGCAAGTGGACTTGATCTGGCTGGGATGTCTGCGCTGCCATAGTTCTGGTCAAGGCAGACATGAAAGATATGGGAGAATAGGGAGACCCACGACCAACTGGTGAAGACCATTTTTATACATGGCCCTGCAAGGAGTTCAGACACGCAGAATTATGTGAATGCCGTGCCCGCACATTAAATTGCTTGCAATCGGTCATCAGACTTGTGTTCACGGTGGGTTCTCTGAATCAGCTCCATGCGGTCAAAAGGGAACCAGCTTAACTGTTCTAAAATACATCTGCCAGTGTTAGGCTAATCGAGACCCCAAATCATGATGTCGTTTGCATTCTAGAAAGGGTTGACAATGTATCTTGCCAGCTAGAGAACGGGAGTTACGACAGCCTGACCTCGAAAACAATATGACCATAAATAGAGAACAATGGACTACGTAAGTAAGGTCTAGTGAGTGCTCGTGATTCAGTCAGAGTTGGTGACTTGTCATCGAGCTCCTGCTCTTGCTTGACTTTTTTTTGCTTGACTTTTTTCTTGTCATCCCTGTGTCCCGACTATTGTCCACCCATATCAAGATGTGGGCTCCATGGTTCGTTGCATCAGCCCTGAAATCTACTACAATGCACATCGAAGCTAATATAAAATTATGTCGACCGAGATAGATGTCCTGTGCATTCTTTCCAATCGGATTCCCTATCGCAGTATCTCTGAAAAATGGGCCAACAATACATATTACAGAAGTCTCTTGTCAAGCACGGAGATTCCGTGAACGCACTTGCATTTTCGTACGATGGGTCCTTGTTTGTGAGCGGAGCAGATGATGGTCTTGTCATCGTCTTCAGGGGCAATGGATCTGGTCAGGAGCTTTGTTGCTTTCAACTCAAAGCACCCGTGACTATACTACTCTGGCATTCTCGTTTTGGCTACACCATCATCGCTGGTGATGCGAGCGGTGACGTTCATACAATATGTCTCAATGATTCCACAAACGTGAGCACATTCTTTTCGTGCTTACGAGAGTGTCGACAGTATTTTGTTCGCAGAGAAATGTGCATTACCATACTGTTAACAATGTCCCTGGTCCCATCCACAGTATAGTGCAAAGTGGTACACTGCTAGCCATTAGTTCAGGAAAAGTTGTACAGCTCGTCAAGCAAGGAACTATAGGTTCGTTTCATTATCTTGCTCGCAACTCTGGGTAACAAAGGCAACTGGTAGCCACCTGGGAAGTCGTTGCCTGGCTTCCAGATCCACCCAAATTTCCAGAACTGGAAGGGGAACTCCCGGAACCATCGGCACAATCACTTCACTTCTTAGGACAATGCCGACGTCCTCCTGGTGACATATTTAGATCACGGTGTGATGTGGGTTTCTTTGACTGGTCCCACTGATATTCTATTAACATCTTCTGCCGCCGTACTCATAGAACATGGAACCTGAAAACTCTGGACATCAAGTGGCGCATACGTCCTTGATCCTGTAAGATGTATGGCATGCTATTCCCGGCTCGTTCAAATAATTTAATTCGGCAATTCAGAGGTTGCTCCGCAGTATCCCCAGATCAGAAGGTTCTTGCCATGACCAACCTGTACGATGGCATAGATTGGTATTCACTTGATTCCAATCACTTCATGGACACCTCATTCCGGCACACGTCGCCCCATACGATCTCAGAAAATGTTATTCTTCCTGTGGCATTCATCCACAACGGCACCGCAGTGCTATCGGGAACATCAACGGGTTGTGCTTGGATTACTCGTTCGAAAGACTATTCCCTGATAGAGTCACTTCAGCACGACTGTAAGTGGCTCGAGCATTTCCCAATGTACGTGGAACCTGAGAGCTGTGTTGAACAGCAGGCGACATTGTACAAGCTGTGGTTCATGTCGTCTGTCATAAATCTCCCTGACAGGATACTCACGATACTCGGCCTTCGATTCAAGGCATACTCCTCTGCCGGGGATTGTTGTCAGATTGTAACTGGAGTATCTGAAAGGGGATCAGAAATGGGGATAAGGTACTGGATTCAGCCTCATGCCTCAAATCGGGTACAACCAAGGCCAAAAGCGATCAAGGCAAAGGTAATGGAGTTTGTGACAACGCATGTAAGCCAAGACAGTTTTTATTAAACTCAGCAGGCTAACCTGTACTTGGCAGAGGATGGCATTGGTAGTTGCCATTGTTTCTTGCAGCCTAGCCTTGTGGTACTGGGACCAACATGGGATTTATCGGGCTTGGGGTCGGTTTGGCAACGTGCATATATTACCCTGGAGGCAATCTGGGATGGAGGACGTGATGATCAACGATCACTGGGACTTTCTTCTTCGATCCGATGAGCATCAGAACGATTGATATTTGTGCCTGTACTAGTATCCTATTGATTCAGCTAGTTTTTTTCAATTCATGGGGGCCTGCCTCTGGCTGTCGCATCAACTTTATCAGTGTTTCTTTACCCTCCCTCTCCACGCCCTCTTCCACCTGTTTCGCTATACCCCTCAACTTCGTCGCCATGCTTGCTGAAAACCCATCTTGCCTCCCAGCGTGCTCGAACACATATCCTACAATCAGCAATCTGCTACACTTGCAAGAAAAAAACCATTGGTATATTGTCTTACTGCATTACCTCTCCCGTATGTTACTTTGCATGTCTCAGCATCCATGCCTTCTACAATTACTTTTTATCCCCTAAGTTTTGGGTCATTGCCATTGTCAATGATATGACCACGCAACACATCCGATCGTATTCAGTGAAGTGCTTTTTTATACGCGACGACTTGCACTCGATCTTCGCACGCGCTGACAATGCACTTGCATGCGCATCGTGTGACCTTCCCGATATACTGTCAGTCAGTCACCATCTACATGAGCAAAATCATACAGTCCTCTTTTCCCTTTCTTCCTCAACGACCACCTAGAGGCCATCTATTCCCACACGAGGAGTATCACAGTAGAGCATAGATGGGTTTTTATCACTTACCCAACAGCGTGTCTCTTCAAGTTTTATTGCTTGTTTACGCTAAAATTTGCCCACGTTTGCTGTACAACCACACATTTTCACCAAGTTTTCACTGCTTTCGGTGCATATCCCGTACCTCGTCCTCACCATTCTGCTACTTATCTGCTCTCCTCCTGCTCCTATTCATGCACCATACTACCCACTCCACATCTCAAATGCTTTCTTTCACTATCCATGTGACAGTAGTCATCAGTAGAAGCAATTGCTCAGATGAATTGCAATTTACGGCATGAACAACAAGCAGGGCTCTGCTTCTGGCCTGTCTGACCCACTATTCCACACACTTGCCTTACCCAGACGCGTCACGCAACCTGTTTAGTCCCAGTAAGTGTGCACCATACCTCAACCCCTGCCATCAATCAAGCCAACCTATACTCCGTCGGCTTTTCCTGCCCCATCTCACTTGGACTCATGGATCAACAAGCGACAGCAACAAGGACGCTTCAGTGAACTGTAGCGAGGGTTTGTTGGTTCTGACACTTCCCTTCCCATGGCCCTGTATTTGAACGTCGTTACCTTCAACAACTTTCTTTGTCACACAAAGACGTGAATGCACCATTAATTCATACCTATTCAGTCCAACAGTGCATGCAAATATGGATTACCTGTGTGCATTAATGCTGGTCTGGAGCCTTTGTCAGATTAGTTATCTTCATCCTCACTCCCCTTCCACATGATAATGGAAAAGAAGCTGCACTCTCTGACAAAGGTGCGTTCAATATGACATTCCTCCATCCTGGTGCTTTCACACCTTTGGAAACGCAGACTGCTTCACTCTCAGCAATCGTGTCCAAATTGAAGTAGTAAGGCGTGAATTGACGGTCTGAAGCTTCAGTCATCCTCACCCTCTATCCAGCCCTGAACGTGTTCACGCTTCGACCCGCTGTGCTCACCCGTTGCCAGATTGACGAGCCATCAAATTTGCCTTGAGTGGCCCTTGAGTGGCACTGGCGCATCCAGATGCCATTCTACCTGACCTGCTGGTGTCTTCAATGTAGTTCCAACGTTGAAGCACTTTGAATTCGCGGGATTGCGACTCCTATGGATAAGCTCCACCTGTTTGACCACCACCCCCACAGCCATGCTCCCTGTTCGTGCACATGTACAATACTCTTACTGGACGCTCCTTTGTCATGAGGTTGTCAATGGCATGTAAGCCTTCCCAATTTACTCTGAACCCGAACACTATTAATGCCACTCAAAGGGCTGCGAATGCGACTTCTCTCGAGACTTCCTGTATGTCTGGGTCTCACCTAACCTCCTTCCACCCCACCTTTACCAGATGTCCTCCTGCTTTAGTGCATGTTCTCTGTTTGAAAGCTCTCATGCGAGAGAATCTGTTGCTGATGCTGGGGAAATGGCTCCACGATTATTCGGTGTCACAGGTTTCCCCTTGTTTGGTTTTGTCTTCCGCTTCAACACGGACACTTCCTGCTATGCAGACGTCTCTCTGACAAGGTTCCTGAGTCCAGAAAAGTACTACAATAGACATCACATTAGTCCACGGATCTAGGCGCAACTAGGGCTGAACACGAGTGCAGGTAACTCATGGGTGGCTATGGGTTTACTCGTGGGAATACTCATGAAGGGTCATACTCATGAGTCACATTACTTGGGGTCAAGGGTTTTCCAAGGGTGCAGGTATTGATTTTGATATAAATTATGAGTACTTGTACAAGTACTTGTGAAAGTCTGAGGGTTACTGACATATTGGTTGATTATATTATGATTTCTGTTACTTTTCTGCTTCATACTCACAAGTACCCCCAAGTACTTGCCACTGCACGCAAATGAGGGTTTGAATTGAAAAAAAACTTGAAGTAAACTCTAAGAAGTGTTAAAGGATTCCCACAGTTTACTTTCACTTAAACTTTGAATGGAGAGTTTGAATCTCTCTAGCGAAAAATTAGGCAAAAGAAAACTGCGTGGGAAATATTAAACTCTTCTCTGAGTTTTCCGGCCCGAGGGATTCCCAGTAGGGAGGTGTCAAACTCTCCTTATTTGGGTTTATTCTCATTGGAGAGTCTGATCATCCTCAAACATTCATGTGTGCACGAAAAGGGTGGGAAAAGTTAGTTACCTAATCTCAAACTCTTCCCCGGCAGAATGCGACCCAAGAAGAGTCTGGTCAATATGACATAAACTTTTCAAAATAATTCATGGTAAACTTAGACTCTCCACACACGAGGTCTGTGCATGTGACCTAAACCGGGCCGGCCTCGGTCCAAATTTGGAGTCGGAATTCTTAGTCAAATTACGCCGTCCGGCAGTTGCCGATTATGTCACATGAGAAAGTCACGTACACATCATACACAAATTTCCGATCCATGTCCTGATTTGGCTGTAAAGTCAGCATTGACCAGGTCCGACTGTCTGGCTGGCTGACTGTCCCTCAGTTGGACACATTGACTGTCCGACTGACCGTCACTCGGACACATTGACTGTCCGACTGTCCGTCACTCGGACACTCGCCTCGCCTGAGCCTCCAACCTCAGCGTCTTGTTCTCGAGCGCTGTGCGTTTGCAATAGCACGTGCATGATAGATAGTATTGGGTGAGGACGGTGTACGACGAGGCGCTAGATGATTTCGGGTCCAACGCAGACGACTTTTAAGTGAAGTGTAATGACATTGCTTTCATTAATTGATCAGTTCAGTCGCCGCAATTCATCCGTAGATTGTAGTATGGATCAGCTCGTGCGATGTCCCGCCGGCACAAACAACTATTACTCTTCTTCGTCATCACTGTCCTCCTCATCATCCGCAACACCGATGACGCCCCCGGTGGTCCTGTCTCTCAGCTTGCGTCCCGCTTCCGCCAGCCTGGGCCCAAACACCTTGCGCGCACCAAAGTTCGCGCCGACGTCCCAAATCTGCAATTTCGCTTTTGAGCCCGCCGCGGCGAGCGTTGAAGGGTCGTCTGGAGACCAGACAGCCGAGAAGACCTCGCCCTGCGGGGTTCAGTCAGTCCAACACTGGCATCGTGATACGTCGCGCTCACCAGTCCGAGATCGCAGCCTGCGACAAGGCTGACCTGCCTCTTCGTACCGTCTTCGCGCTCCTGGACGTTCCATATTTTCACCATTTTGTCCGTCCCCTCCCCGCCGTAGCGAGGCACCCGCGGATGTGTGCATTCACGTCCAACGCACACGCTGCACCATCATGCACCGCGATCGTGAAACAGGCTGGAGACGGTTGGTCGAGATCCGATGCCAGCATCTGCGCGTCGAAATTGACCACTATCCCGTTCTCCAACGAAACCTATAAATAAGTACCAATTAAGTCTCCCATCGCACGCGATGAAAAGGAGAACCTCCGCACATAAAAGCTGTAGTTGTCCCATGGATCCCAACGGATGGCTTCGACGTCCGCTCCGACCACGGCACCCACGCTCGCGTCAGGCGCTCGCGAGTCGAACACCCGCACCGTGCGATCGTAGCTCCCGCTGAGCAGCACGGCAAGAACCGTGGGGTTCCACTACACGGCCTGCACCTTGTCTTCCCAAAGCTGCGCGAGGCGCTGAACGTGCTCGAAAGCGCGTGCGTGAGTAAACGTGGGCAGAGGGTGGTTAAGGAAAAAGGAGGGGAAGAGAAGCAGCCAGAAAAGATGGGGAAGATTAGCAAGACTTGTCCTTCGAGTGCCCGCGTTTGGGCCTGACTTCCGGGACAATCACACTAAGAGAGAGGGAAAGGGGGAACAATGGCGACCAGGGCGCTGCTATTGCATGGATTGGATGATTCTTCGAGGGTAAAAGTAAAAGTCCAGTTTAAGTACAAAGAGTCCTGTACTTAAAAGAGAAAAAGGAAGGAGACAAAGGTACCCCGAGAAAGGCCGCGTGGCCGAGGCGATCGAGATACGAAAAGCGAGTGGTTTCGGACTCAGCCCGAAGGCCGGCCTTACACCTCCTGGGGGGTCAAAATCTTGACCGTCCCCGGTCAAGCTACTTCTAGAGAAAAAAAAATGCATTTGAGCGTCGGAAATAAAGAAATCGTAAGCTAAAACGGTAGTGGGAAAGGTAACGTCGTGCACGAAGATGAAGTCACCGCGCGTCTTTGTCAAACGTCGCCGAATCCTCGTGTGCCGGCTCTAACACGAACGCTCCACCTCCGGGGTCGAAAACGGTGAGATTGTCAGTCGGAATGGGAATGGGAAGATTGGTGTCGAGCGTGCAGCAGCCGCCGCGTGTCGTCGTCTTGCATTGTCGACTGTCTTCGCGTGCCGAAAGTAGTCTTGAAACTTGTACTTGAAGCTGGGCCTCCGGGGTCGAATACGAGGTTGTCGATTGGATCGGGAACGGGGATGTGCGTGATGAAGCCGTTGCGTGTCTTCGGCATGCGCTTGCGAACGTCTTCGTGTGCCGAGGGTAGTCTTGAAACTTGAACGCTTGAGGGCTGGCCACCGGGGTCGAAAACGAGGCGTGCGGCGCGGGGCGTGTACTGTCCGAGCCGGGATTGCTGCGTGACGACGTCGTGACTTGAAGTGTTGAGGGTGGCGATCTGACTGTTGCCGAAGTCTTCGTACTTGCTCCAAAGCTTGCGCGAGTGGGTGGAAAGGGCCTTCGAAACGTTGATGAGTGTCGAAACGAGGGCCGTGGAGACGAGAGCGAACGCGAAGTTGAAGTAAGCGAGGCCAGAGCGAGACGGCGTCGACGAGGGCGAGGCGAGTGGGAGATGGAGGGTGAGCGTCGGCATAACTTCATAGACCATTAGAGGTTCTCGCGGCTGTGGAACGGAAGGAGTCGCTGGCGAGGTCGGGGCTGATGTGACTTCAAGTGAGGAGGAGACCGAGTTGAGCGTCTTGATTCTGGGAGGTCGTTGCGGCAGTGACGAGTTGGGCAAAACGAGAACAGTCATCGAGGTTCCGAGTGGCGCAGGCAGGATGGGAAGGGGTTCGTATAGTGATGACTCGGACAACTCCACCGGGGACTCGGTACTCACTGGCAGCGGGGCGATATCGACTGCGGACGCGGGGGTAGACTCAAGTTCGCAAGGCTTAGATGATCGACCGGGAGCTTCCGACGGCAACGACTTGAATGGTTGACCGGGCGACAGAGCAACAGGAAGGGAGCCAAGTGAAATCTCCGGCGAACGCGAAACTTCAAGGGTCGGAAGCGATGAGAAGGACGCTGTTAACACGGGCTCAGGCTCGTCGGGTTGATCGTCTGTTATCGAAGGCAGGCACGGGGACGATGTCGGAGATGAAGAAGGGGGCGTGGACGCAAGATTGTTGATAGCCGAATGAACGTGCGAGGGAGAAGATGGCGGCGTAGGGATGGAAGGGAGCAACGTGGGCGCGGACTCGGGCTCAGACTGATGTTCCGTCGCCGAGGGTACAAACGTGGGCGAAATCGAAGACGAGGATGGGGGCGTGGACGACAACGTGGGTGCGGGCTGATCAACCGTCGCCGAGGATAGGTACTCGAAATCTGACGAGATCGAAGGCATGGTCGACGCGGGCATGATCGAAGACAAAAGGCGTATAGACGAGATCTCGGCATCCGAGCGTGCGAGCGAATGAGTATGGAACGGGGTTGGAGAGGCCGAGAGGAGCAACGTGGACGAAACTGAAGACGACGGAGGCGTGGACGCGAAGATGGGGTCGTTATCTGTAGCCGAGTATACGAGTGCCGGAGTATGGGACGGGGTAGGAGAGACCGAGGGTAGCAACGTGGACGTGACGATCGGAGACGTGGGCGCGGGAATGAGGTCGTTGTCAGTAGCCGAATGTACAGGTGACGGAGTATGAGACGGAGGGGAAGAAGAGGGGAGCAACGTGGTCGAAAACGTGTGTGCGGGCTCGGGCTGATCGACCGTCACCGAAGGCGCTTGCGTGTACTGAGGTTCCGAGGGCGAGATCAAGGAATGGGGGAGGTCTGAGTCTGGCGTCGAGTGAGAAGATGGGGAGAGCTCGTCGGGGGTGGTCATTATCTCGGCATTCGAGGCGACAACGCGCGTCACTCCTCGGAAACTGTAGGCATCTCGAAGAATGGGCTCAACGACGAGCTGCTCGCGTCTAACACTGGAGGGCTCGAACTGCTTCGCATGCGACCAGGGCGACGGGAAGTAATCGTCGTAAGCAAATGCCGCACGCGCGCAACCGAAAACGTCTTCGAAACGGAAGGGAACGTCGGGCGGCTGGAAGGGGTTCTTGCCGATAAGACGGGGCCGGAGGATTTCGCGATCCTCGGGATGGAATCCGTACCGAAACGCTGCGTCGCGTTCTTCTTCCGACAGGTGGCCTGCGTGGACTAGCGGAGCACTGTAGCACAAGAACTGTCTGTAGTACTGTAACACGTCGTCCTCACAGTCCATTCGCCTTCTGGACGAGTCTTGAACATGACTGTGCAGCTTCTGTCTCATAACCTGGTGCCGTGGAGTGGGGTGGCCGAAGACGTCGATGAGGGATTGCCGGAAGAGAGGCCAGTCGTGCGAACGATATCCGTTTAGCGATCTCCAGAAGTCGCGCAGCGAGGGGGCTACGTAGCGGATGAGTACGTCGACTCGCTGCGGGTCCGTCAGTGCGCAGTCATGCGCTAGGCCTTCGTATTCCTCCAAGAAGTCTTCGAACGAATCTGTGCATCCCGAGTAGTAGGGTGCAAACTTCGACCGAGGGGAGGGCATCGCTGCCGGTCCAGTGCGTGGCGCGTACGGGTCGTCGTCGTCGTCGTCGTAATACATCCTGGTGGTGTGTGTGATGGTCGATGGACAGTGACACGGGATGAGTGTGGAGGGTGCGAACTCGAGGAGGGCGAACGTGCGAGTTCAGAGATTGGAACAGGATGGGAATCGGAAGCGGATACAACGAAATCGAAAGGGATCGAAGGGAATCGAAGGGAACAAATGAAGGTACGACGAAGAGAAGTGTATGTTAAAGGTGGATGAGAGAAGGTGGGACGAAGATCGAACGGGAACGAGGGGAAGGATGGTATGGATGGGAGGAGACCGAAAACGATTAGATCTTGACGACGATAACGAGACGAAATATGGGCTGGAGTCGAGCGAGCTTCGTAGATCTTGGGAGACTGATTGATATTGCGTAGGCCACCAGAGGCGACCGAAAGAGAGTGAAGGTTGGGGCTGCTTGGTTGTAGGATTGGTCACCGGAGGCGACCGAGAGATGGTAGAAAGTTGAAAGTTTGGAGGGAGGATAAAACCACTGAACTCTGCCTCACTGGGGCAGCCAGGTGAACGTGCTCGAAAGCGCGTGCGTGAGTAAACGTGGGCAGAGGGTGGTTAAGGAAAAAGGAGGGGAAGAGAAGCAGCCAGAAAAGATGGGGAAGATTAGCAAGACTTGTCCTTCGAGTGCCCGCGTTTGGGCCTGACTTCCGGGACAATCACACTAAGAGAGAGGGAAAGGGGGAACAATGGCGACCAGGGCGCTGCTATTGCATGGATTGGATGATTCTTCGAGGGTAAAAGTAAAAGTCCAGTTTAAGTACAAAGAGTCCTGTACTTAAAAGAGAAAAAGGAAGGAGACAAAGGTACCCCGAGAAAGGCCGCGTGGCCGAGGCGATCGAGATACGAAAAGCGAGTGGTTTCGGACTCAGCCCGAAGGCCGGCCTTACAGCGCCCTCCTTCGGGTCCCGCGACAGGTCCCACAGCTTGACGGTGCGATCCGCGCTCCCGCTGGCGAGCATCTGTCGCGCGGTACGGTTCCACGGGAGGGAGAGGATGGCGTCGACGTGGTGCGCCTCGCTCGCCGAGCGGTGCTTCGCCTTTTTGCGTTTCTTCTTGCCCGTGCCCGCGGCTTCTGGGACGTGTGCCGCCGTCTCCTCCGGGTTACCGAGGACGGCATCGGGATAGACGGAGTTGAGAAGGTTGATGGAGTAGATCTCGATCTCTGGTTCAAGCGTGCCGATGGCGACGTAATTTCCGAAACGTGAACCGGGGCCGTCCTCGGTGTCCATGCTTTCCAGCCGACGAAACTGGATAGTCGAGCCATTCAAGGCAGAGCGGCATGCTGCTGAGGAGCAGGTCGTGATGCGGCCCCAGGTACTCCGTCGGCTCGTCGTAGACGAAGAAATGGAGCTGAGGCACGTTCTGTTCGACAATGGCGGTCACGAGCATGCTGTCTGTACTCGGAGAGATCTCCGTTTCGTTTTGGGGAAACGAAGTCCTTCGTTGCGTCATCATCCATGGGCTCATCATCCTCGCTGCAAGACCAGTCAATCAGTCGTCCGTAGCAGAATGCGGGACACACTCCACCCATGCAGAGTCTTCGTCGTCGTCGTCAACCTTGATTTCGTCGACTTCGCTGTTGCCGTCCCTTTGGCTCATGGCGTGCGCGACGGCATTCGCACGTTCTAGCTCTGTGCGCGTGTCTTCGAGCTGTATATTAGCAATGTCTTTAATGCGCTCGATATCGGCATCGTTTGGAGGCTGCTTTGATGAGTGAGGCGCGGAGGTTCCGCCTTGCTTGCGCTCACTCTTCGTACGCAGCAGTAGTGTATGCTGGTCACTGACTCCGGAAAATAAAAATTGTATTAAAAAAAAAAGTATTTGGCTGTCCGATAACCCGACACCGAAGTAATTTGACTGTCCAACAATTACCGACGTTCAGACGAGATAAAAGTAAGAAAGTGCAATGATCTGGCAGGCGAAGGCGTGCGTGAAACAATGTGCAAGCGTTGACGTTACGACCTGCGAAAAACGTGTCGTGAGAGGCGAATATATACTTGCTTGTCCTCACCACGGGAATCCACGTGTTATGTCGAAATGACTGACATCCAGATCACCCCACTGCAACTCCGCAACGATGGTAGGCATAATGGTCCTCAGAAGGCGACGGCGGAGGTGTTATGGAACGTCGCTCCATATCATCCGGAAATGAGGTACGTTGGATGGGAGTAACTTGGGAGAGGTCAGGAAGTATCCTAGTACATGGCAGAGCGGCAGCGATACTCACCTCGATACCGATAACGAATGGAATATCCCATCATGTCCTGAAAGGAACATAGGCCTGCCACTCCCGCCCTGCCCCGCCTTCCTCTTGCCCGCCCCGACCACCCCAGTGGCGTCGGGATCAGGGTTTACCACCAATAAGGAGGCGAGTACTAACAGTTGCCCGCAAGGGGCAGCAGGACCAGCCACAACGAGTTAAGACCCAGCAACGCTTGCGCAGGTGCCAAAGGCATCTCGACGCAGCTCACCCCACTGCAACTCCGCAACGACGGTAGGAGCGGGGAGGCATAATGGTCCTCAGAGGGCGACGGCGGAGGAGGTGTTACGGAACGTCGCTCCATATCATCCAGCCTGGAGATGAGGCGCGTCGGATGGGAGTAACTTAGGAGAGGTCAGGAAGTACATGGCAGAGCGGCAGCGATACTCACCTCGATACCGATAACGAATGGAATATCCCATCACGTCCTGAAAGGAACATAGACCTGCCACTCCTGCCCTGCCCCGCCTTCCTCTTGCCCGCCCCGACCACCCCAGTGGCGTCGGGATCAGGGTTTACCACCAATAAGGAGGCGAGTACTAACAGTTGCCCGCAAGGGGCAGCAGGACCAGCCACAACGAGTTAAGACCCAGCGACGCTTGCGCAGGTGCCAAAGGCATCTCGACGCAGCTCACCCCACTGCAACTCCGCAACGACGGTAGGAGCGGGGAGGCATAATGGTCCTCAGAGGGCGACGGCGGAGGAGGTGTTACGGAACGTCGCTCCGTAGCACCAAGCCTTGAATGGCCTGTCAAGGACGGTGACTTGACAACTTAGACAGAGTCAGTTGTGTAGTCGTGCATAGAAAACGAAGATACTCACCTTGACGCCGACAAACAGAGGATTGGTCCAGTAAACGGAGCGAAACTTCTATAAGACAAGGGAGTTGCGATGAAACTGACACACCAATACGGGACCACGAAAATCTTCTGAACCTTCTTGAGGGAAGGGGTATGCCCTGGCTACGGTAGAACGTCCAAATCGGAGCAAGGTCGAAGGGGAGGGACAGCAGACACTCCCACCTTCGCAACCAGACAGCGCGTCAAGGTTGCTCGAATGGGGTGGTGTGTGGGGACAGTGTGCATGACTTGAGGAGATTGAGGACCGTCGACTTGAGGAAATTGAGGGCCGTCGCCTGGGGGGAGGAGGGGAGGCAGAACATGGAGGGCGGTGTGGTGTCAGAAGGAAACGCGGTGAAGCGAAAAATCGATATGAGTTGGCACTCCGCCAGTTCTCCGTTTTCCCGATGTGGCAAAAGCAGCGTCTCGTGTCCATATGTCAGGGGAAACATGTCGAGATCGAGACTGACATTATATACTACACTACCGTACTTATACAACATCTCGTACTTGTATAACATGGCTGCAGATGTCGTATGTATAATATAGTATTATAGCGAAGGCTACAATCATAGCAACTTGGCGCACTTCAAAACCCTTCAGCAAGTGTTCAGCTGACACATCTACTCCGAGTCCTTCAACGCCATGTAAATAGTTGTTAGTCGTCTGCGGTTGTACGATAACACATGTCTCCTTGCCGCTCCTTGGCTCGCCGGGAGGTGCCAGTAACTGATCCTCAGCAACAGTTGGGACGGTAAAATTGGTGTCTTCATCTTTCCGATCTACGATGGTGCTCTCAGGCCCTTCAGGCCCTGAGCTGTTTACTGTTAGGTGAGAGAGATCAGACCGTCTCAGACGGAAAAGAGAAATTAAATACTCAGGCTTTTTGGCTCGCCGGGAGGTGTCCGTAACTGTTCCTCAGCAACAGTTGGGACGGTTAAATTGGTGGCTTCATCTTTCCGATCGACGATGATGCTTTCAGGCCCTTCGCCGTTTACTGTTAAGTGAGAGTCTTTAGATCATCTCAGACGGAAAGGAGACGTGAAATACTCGGGCTTTGACCTTCGGGATGCCGGGGACACGCCAGAGGCTGTGGGTCCAAAGCGGTGATAGGCGTTTGTTTTATCGTATTGTCCTCTGGTACTGGCAGGGCCTTTAGAATGTCTGCCAAAGCCGCCTCAACTGAGTATAGTTTCTTGTGTACGCTTTCCTCTGTAAAAATTTGGAGAATTTGGAGTATGCCAAGTCCACGGGCAGACGCACCAAAGTTGGCTTGCCATCCTCTCCTCGAAGTCTCGATACTTGATTTGAAATCGTCTAGTCTAGACTGTAGCGAGCTGAATCCAGCGATGACATCGCCCTTGATAGTATCGTTGTGTTCTCCAACAGTAAGCTATGAGCTATCGTTCAGTTGAACTCGGCGTACAGCAGTGGAATGACTCACCCGTATATTATCGAGCCGGTCTTCAAATGATTGAAGCCGTTCATCTACATCCCTTTTCAGCTGATCTATCCCACCTGTGTCGTCTCTTGCTTGATGTACTGTGCTTTGCATCGGCAAGTGGAAATCGAGGGATATGCGTTCTCTGTGTTGGTGTAACCGGACAAAGGGAGTGTTAGCGCCGGTAAAATGCGAAGCTGGCTCACTTTGTCGCGTGCCCTTCTGATCCATCCTAAGCCAAGTATATTTTTCGACGTGATGCCAATTCAACGGGATTGACAAGTTGGCCTAGGCGAAGTAGACGAGGGCGAAGAATCGATTGATATATATATGCTACAAATTATTGACCTAAACCATGGCCGCATCTAACTTCCATTCGTATTGTGCTAACCGTCAAACACGAAAAACTATATCAGCAATTTTCTAGCCCGCCATGTAGGAGCCACTTCTCAAGGGTACTGATATCGACCACGTCTTGGCTCACAGGGCGCGCATCTCCTTTTGCGAGAGGTATGAATTGCGCTGCCAACCTGTGAAAATGAAGTCGCCATCAGATGCCCAACGCATCATATAGGTACATGGTGCATAAGCGCGCACCGCTTCTCTTCTTCTGAAAATGCCAGGTCCACAGGCGGTTGGACATCCAGCTTATCTCTCTGGTAGCGCTTCAAAGAGTTCAGCCATTTTACGTCGTAGCAGTTTTCTGGCAGTCCGGCAATTGCGATCCCGTCTTTGGAACGAGTTGAGTGAAGTCGGATGCGCCTGCTGTTACCTTGCCGTGCAATATTCCGCCCGCCCCATTTCTCACCGCAGGCGAATAGGTCTATCGTTCTAAGCCATACCACCAACTCCTTCGATCTCCATGATTCGTTTACAATAGAATAACGGCTTTGTCCTCCGTGGGTGCCCTGTTCGTGGTCGCTCTCGTCGTCGCTGAGGGCTGAACGTGACATCTCTTCCAATGGTTTGATGAACCGACTGATTTTGTAGTAATGCAAGGCACTGATTTGGGTGTCGAACCGCTGGTAAATCGTCCCGACAATGTCAGCGTCGACACGTTTAGACGTGTGTAGACTCACCGTTTTCTTCCGTTTCTCGATCCTGTTTCTCTGTGAAGCCTTTTTGTATGCCCGTGCTTGTTCCGCCGTCGCGGCCATTTTTCGATTGGCGGTTTGCAGTGTTTCTAAATATGTCATGAAGAAAACGGGGAGCTTCGTGACTGTGGTGAATGGGAGGCCCTGTTTTGCGTAGTCATCAACGAAAAGTTCACATAGGCGACGATTCCACGCGCTATTCTCCGGAGATTTTTCAGAGAAATCTGCCTGAAAGTGTTCCATGGAAGGTCCGTCTTCCTCATTAAGAGTAGACTTGTAGTTAAGAACGGCCTCCGTGGATGCAGGCTCCGGAGGTGCATCGGTGCTTTTTCTTCCCATGAGCCCGTTGACATGTCTGCGAACCACTGCCTGCGGGAAGATGCATAATCAGGCATCTTATAGTCATCGAAATAAAACTTACTCGACAATTAAGTTCGTCGGCAGCTTTGCCACGACGACGACAAGTGGGGACCCTAAACTCGAGACCCCTTTTCTTACCCGTGACTGTGGCCTCGGTCGACTCAGAACCCCGTGGATTCGACGATGGTGAGGTCCCCCCCGGTCGTGTGACTGTGTGATTGAGCAGTGACTCCAACAACTTACCTTGCCGATCAATGGATACAGTAAGTCTGTCCAAACGCTCCCAGCACACGTCCGCGCTAATTAAATGGCTTTGACTAGACCCACTGGCCCTACCATCGCCCATACACTGAAAAAGATTGCCTGGTTGACAATTGAGAATCGACAAAGAGAGGTTCGTACGTACTTGTTCCTGGCCAGGGACCTCGCCGTCTATCTCCATGCCTGTATTCTCAGCGGGACGCTAGAATAGGGAGGTCACAATCAATCCGACATTCATTTCAATATAAAGATATACATTTTGGGATTCGCCTGTTCTGTCATCGCCATGACCTGAATCTCGGGTGGTCAACTTAGACGCGTTAGCTTACTATTCAGGGGCAATGAGTGAGATAGAACCCAACACATACCCAGTTTGAGTTACTCGCAGTGTGAGCCGACCCATTGGTCGCTTGTCGGTCGCGCTCACGCACCTGATAGACTTATCGGCATCTTGTTGTCAAAACGGAGTAAGGGCTTACTACGTGGAGTGCAACAGGTGACTGGGCAGTCCGGCTCTCAGGTTGACGCCACCTCGTTGCTTGTGACGCTTCCAATCGTCCTGCAGCCGATTCCCCAAGCGCTGCCCGTTGACCCACTTCGTTAAGACCGCTTCCTTCCCGTTGGAACATCCGTAGATTTGCTGAAACGCCAGTTAACAGTTTGTGGGTCATAGCAAATCTCTGGCACCGTCATGTATCACCACGTGTCTCGGACGAGGGGGTTCCACACTACTCACCTCACAGCTTTCGGCCGTCACTTGAGCTTGAGTCTGCTGCTGGTTTGACTCCCTACATCCTATACTCAATACACCGGCAACTGAAATTGCCGGTGCACCGTCCTCACTCCGATCGGCTGTCTCTTGTCCCCGCTGGACCAAGGCGAGTGGCTGGTATACTGAGGTGCCAAGTTGTACCTCGCAGTCCCGATTAGCTACTTCCATCTCGCGCCCCAGGTTGGTCGCTACTTGTTCTGTGTGCTGCGCAGCGAGCCCCTATTATCATGTCAGTGCTTGTGGCATAGCCCCCCTCAAGCGACGCACCTCGCGTTCCGGTTTGGTAACCTCCATACTATACTGCTGCTGCTGCACGGCGACCATCCAGCAATCTTCATCAATGCGCTGTGTAGAAAATACCTCTCGATGTCATACCTCACGCCCTCTGTTAACCGCGTCCCATTCTTGTTGTCGCACGGTAGGTCTCAGACGCTGAGGGTCACTACGATACGGAACAAGCGCCATCGAGAGAGAGAGAGAGCTCTCATTACTCGCGGTGTTCAGAGACTAAAAGGCAGTCGCGCCACTCGCCGTCACTGTGCTGCGTTGGAAAGCTCTTGAGATGACGCACCTCGCGCTCCTGATTGGCTACCTCATCTATCCGCTGCTGTTGTAAGGCAAGATTTGGATGTTGTGCGTCACCGTCACCACGATGTGGAACAAGTGGTATGGCGCCACGCTCTCGATGAGCGGTTTCCACAGGCTGTTTTATGTCAATCATCCGACACTCGCCATCTCTTGGATAGAAAATCACATCGGATAACGTACCTCGCGCTCCTGACTTGCCTCCTGTTCTTGTTGCTGTGTAGCAAGTTTTGGATACCGTGTGCCACCGCTATTTTGAAAATGGATCACCGAGCGAGACAGATCGTCCTCCCTGGTGTCTGTAATCAGCTGTCTATGACCACGATACGGAACAAGTGCCATGGAGAGAGATAAGTCGCGCTCCCTATGAGCGGTCTCTACATTCCGTTGCTGCAACCATCCGAGATTCCCTGTCAGAGTGTGCCGCACAAAAAATATTCGAATGACATACCTCGTGCTCCGGGTTTGGTGCTGTTTGTTCTTGCTGCTGGACGATTCTCTATATCATATCATTAAAATGTGGGGAAAGCCGAACTACGAACCTCGCCCT